>CAWUBA010000061.1:0-25586 GCA_963920205.1 Stenodema calcarata | reverse complement strand
TAAAACTCAATTTTTACTCCCTCGAGCGGTCGCGGGCGGCATTTTATGCCGAAATTAAAACTCAATTTTTACTTCCTCGAGCGGTCGCGGGCGGCATTTTATGCCGAAATTAAAACTCAATTTTTACTCCCTCGAGCGGTCGCGGGCGGCATTTTATGCCGAAATTAAAAATCAATTTTTACGCGCCTAAGTCAGCTGTTAAGAAAGTGCAAATCGTGCCAAATAAATTATTACGAATTATATTAAATAAAAACTCTAGATATTCTTCCTCACTTTTGTTTAAATCTTTTGAAGTTAAAAATATTAATCAAATTTATCATTTTCAATCTTGCATACATCTTTTTGGCGCTAAAGTTGATCCACGTCATCTTTTATCTTCGTCTGTTACTCGTAACTACAATAATTCCCGTGTCATTCTTCCTAATATAAATACTGAGTTCTACAGGAGAAATGCTTATGTAACTGCCCTCAGAACTCTATACCAAAAAGAAATAAATATTTTTTCGTTTTCCAGCCTGTCAAATTTTAAAAAACTATTAAATAGCTGTTTATAATTCTGCATTGTTAAGTCCTCGTAATGTTTTCTTGTGTATAAGTTAATTATTTAATTTTCGTATTGTCTTGTTCTTTACATTGTTACTATGATAAATTTTTGTTTTTGTTAATTAACGTTTATGTCTTATGTTATTGCATCACCTGTGTGCTGCTGTTATAATAGTGATAGATGAACTCCTCCGAAGAGCACAAGTTCCCTTGAACTTATTCTTCGGTGGGCAATAAGTTGTGAAAATGATACCGATTGAATTATATACTTAACTATTTTGCCAATAAAGGAATACAATACAATACAATACTCCCTCGAGCGGTCGCGGGCGGCATTTTATGCCGAAATTAAAACTCAATTTTTACTCCCTCGAGCGGTCGCGGGCGGCATTTTATGCCGAAATTAAAACTCAATTTTTACTCCCTCGAGCGGTCGCGGGCGGCATTTTATGCCGAAATTAAAAATAAATTTTTACGCGCCTAAGTCAGCTGTTAAGAAAGTGCAAATCGTGCCAAATAAATTATTACGAATTATATTAAATAAAAACGCTAGATATTCTTCCTCACTTTTGTTTAAATCTTATGAAGTTAAAAATATTAATCAAATTTATCATTTTCAATCTTGCATACATCTTTTTGGCGCTAAAGTTGATCCATGTCATCTTTTATCTTCGTCTGTTACTCGTAACTACAATAATTCCCGTGTCATTCTTCCTAATATAAATACTGAGTTCTACAGGAGAAATGCTTATGTAACTGCCCTCAGAACTCTATACCAAAAAGAAATAAATATTTTTTCGTTTTCCAGCCTGTCAAATTTTAAAAAACTATTAAATAGCTGTTTATAATTCTGCATTGTTAAGTCCTCGTAATGTTTTCTTGTGTATAAGTTAATTATTTAATTTTCGTATTGTCTTGTTCTTTACATTGTTACTATGATAAATTTTTGTTTTTGTTAATTAACGTTTATGTCTTAGGTTATTGCATCACCTGTGTGCTGCTGTTATAATAGTGATAGATGAACTCCTCCGAAGAGCACAAGTTCCCTTGAACTTATTCTTCGGTGGGCAATAAGTTGTGAAAATGATACCGATTGAATTATATACTTAACTATTTTGCCAATAAAGGAATACAATACAATACAATACTCCCTCGAGCGGTCGCGGGCGGCATTTTATGCCGAAATTAAAACTCAATTTTTACTCCCTCGAGCGGTCGCGGGCGGCATTTTATGCCGAAATTAAAACTCAATTTTTACTCCCTCGAGCGGTCGCGGGCGGCATTTTATGCCGAAATTAAAAATCAATTTTTACGCGCCTAAGTCAGCTGTTAAGAAAGTGCAAATCGTGCCAAATAAATTATTACGAATTATATTAAATAAAAACTCTAGATATTCTTCCTCACTTTTGTTTAAATCTTTTGAAGTTAAAAATATTAATCAAATTTATCATTTTCAATCTTGCATACATCTTTTTGGCGCTAAAGTTGATCCATGTCATCTTTTATCTTCGTCTGTTACTCGTAACTACAATAATTCCCGTGTCATTCTTCCTAATATAAATACTGAGTTCTACAGGAGAAATGCTTATGTAACTGCCCTCAGAACTCTATACCAAAAAGAAATAAATATTTTTTCGTTTTCCAGCCTGTCAAATTTTAAAAAACTATTAAATAGCTGTTTATAATTCTGCATTGTTAAGTCCTCGTAATGTTTTCTTGTGTATAAGTTAATTATTTAATTTTCGTATTGTCTTGTTCTTTACATTGTTACTATGATAAATTTTTGTTTTTGTTAATTAACGTTTATGTCTTAGGTTATTGCATCACCTGTGTGCTGCTGTTATAATAGTGATAGATGAACTCCTCCGAAGAGCACAAGTTCCCTTGAACTTATTCTTCGGTGGGCAATAAGTTGTGAAAATGATACCGATTGAATTATATACTTAACTATTTTGCCAATAAAGGAATACAATACAATACAATACTCCCTCGAGCGGTCGCGGGCGGCATTTTATGCCGAAATTAAAACTCAATTTTTACTCCCTCGAGCGGTCGCGGGCGGCATTTTATGCCGAAATTAAAACTCAATTTTTACTCCCTCGAGCGGTCGCGGGCGGCATTTTATGCCGAAATTAAAACTCAATTTTTACTCCCTCGAGCGGTCGCGGGCTGCATTTTATGCCGAAATTAAAACTCAATATTGTCTTGTTCTTTACATTGTTACTATGATAAATTTTTGTTTTTGTTAATTAACGTTTATGTCTTAGGTTATTGCATCACCTGTGTGCTGCTGTTATAATAGTGATAGATGAACTCCTCCGAAGAGCACAAGTTCCCTTGAACTTATTCTTCGGTGGGCAATAAGTTGTGAAAATGATACCGATTGAATTATATACTTAACTATTTTGCCAATAAAGGAATACAATACAATACAATACTCCCTCGAGCGGTCGCGGGCGGCATTTTATGCCGAAATTAAAACTCAATTTTTACTCCCTCGAGCGGTCGCGGGCGGCATTTTATGCCGAAATTAAAACTCAATTTTTACTCCCTCGAGCGGTCGCGGGCGGCATTTTATGCCGAAATTAAAACTCAATTTTTACTCCCTCGAGCGGTCGCGGGCGGCATTTTATGCCGAAATTAAAACTCAATTTTTACTCCCTCGAGCGGTCGCGGGCGGCATTTTATGCCGAAATTAAAACTCAATTTTTACTCCCTCGAGCGGTCGCGGGCGGCATTTTATGCCGAAATTAAAACTCAATTTTTACTCCCTTGAGCGGTCGCGGGCGGCATTTTATGCCGAAATTAAAACTCAATTTTTACTTCCTCGAGCGGTCGCGGGCGGCATTTTATGCCGAAATTAAAACTTAATTTTTACTCCCTCGAGCGGTCGCGGGCGGCATTTTATGCCGAAATTAAAAATCAATTTTTACGCGCCTAAGTCAGCTGTTAAGAAAGTGCAAATCGTGCCAAATAAATTATTACGAATTATATTAAATAAAAACTCTAGACATTCTTCCTCACTTTTGTTTAAATCTTTTGAAGTTAAAAATATTAATCAAATTTATCATTTTCAATCTTGCATACATCTTTTTGGCGCTAAAGTTGATCCACGTCATCTTTTATCTTCGTCTGTTACTCGTAACTACAATAATTCCCGTGTCATTCTTCCTAATATAAATACTGAGTTCTACACTAGAAATGCTTATGTAACTGCCCTCAGAACTCTATACCAAAAAGAAATAAATATTTTTTCGTTTTCCAGCCTGTCAAATTTTAAAAAACTATTAAATAGCTGTTTATAATTCTGCATTGTTAAGTCCTCGTAATGTTTTCTTGTGTATAAGTTAATTATTTAATTTTCGTATTGTCTTGTTCTTTACATTGTTACTATGATAAATTTTTGTTTTTGTTAATTAACGTTTATGTCTTAGGTTATTGCATCACCTGTGTGCTGCTGTTATAATAGTGATAGATGAACTCCTCCGAAGAGCACAAGTTCCCTTGAACTTATTCTTCGGTGGGCAATAAGTTGTGAAAATGATACCGATTGAATTATATACTTAACTATTTTGCCAATAAAGGAATACAATACAATACAATACTCCCTCGAGCGGTCGCGGGCGGCATTTTATGCCGAAATTAAAACTCAATTTTTACTCCCTCGAGCAGTCGCGGGCGGCATTTTATGCCGAAATTAAAACTCAATTTTTACTCCCTCGAGCGGTCGCGGGCGGCATTTTATGCCGAAATTAAAACTCAATTTTTACTTCCTCGAGCGGTCGCGGGCGGCATTTTATGCCGAAATTAAAACTCAATTTTTACTCCCTCGAGCGGTCGCGGGCGGCATTTTATGCCGAAATTAAAAATCAATTTTTACGCGCCTAAGTCAGCTGTTAAGAAAGTGCAAATCGTGCCAAATAAATTATTACGAATTATATTAAATAAAAACTCTAGATATTCTTCCTCACTTTTGTTTAAATCTTTTGAAGTTAAAAATATTAATCAAATTTATCATTTTCAATCTTGCATACATCTTTTTGGCGCTAAAGTTGATCCACGTCATCTTTTATCTTCGTCTGTTACTCGTAACTACAATAATTCCCGTGTCATTCTTCCTAATATAAATACTGAGTTCTACAGGAGAAATGCTTATGTAACTGCCCTCAGAACTCTATACCAAAAAGAAATAAATATTTTTTCGTTTTCCAGCCTGTCAAATTTTAAAAAACTATTAAATAGCTGTTTATAATTCTGCATTGTTAAGTCCTCGTAATGTTTTCTTGTGTATAAGTTAATTATTTAATTTTCGTATTGTCTTGTTCTTTACATTGTTACTATGATAAATTTTTGTTTTTGTTAATTAACGTTTATGTCTTAGGTTATTGCATCACCTGTGTGCTGCTGTTATAATAGTGATAGATGAACTCCTCCGAAGAGCACAAGTTCCCTTGAACTTATTCTTCGGTGGGCAATAAGTTGTGAAAATGATACCGATTGAATTATATACTTAACTGTTTTGCCAATAAAGGAATACAATACAATACAATACTCCCTCGAGCGGTCGCGGTCGGCATTTTATGCCGAAATTAAAACTCAATTTTTACTCCCTCGAGCAGTCGCGGGCGGCATTTTATGCCGAAATTAAAACTCAATTTTTACTCCCTCGAGCGGTCGCGGGCGGCATTTTATGCCGAAATTAAAACTCAATTTTTACTTCCTCGAGCGGTCGCGGGCGGCATTTTATGCCGAAATTAAAACTCAATTTTTACTCCCTCGAGCGGTCGCGGGCGGCATTTTATGCCGAAATTAAAAATCAATTTTTACGCGCCTAAGTCAGCTGTTAAGAAAGTGCAAATCGAGCCAAATAAATTATTACGAATTATATTAAATAAAAACTCTAGATATTCTTCCTCACTTTTGTTTAAATCTTTTGAAGTTAAAAATATTAATCAAATTTATCATTTTCAATCTTGCATACATCTTTTTGGCGCTAAAGTTGATCCACGTCATCTTTTATCTTCGTCTGTTACTCGTAACTACAATAATTCCCGTGTCATTCTTCCTAATATAAATACTGAGTTCTACAGGAGAAATGCTTATGTAACTGCCCTCAGAACTCTATACCAAAAAGAAATAAATATTTTTTCGTTTTCCAGCCTGTCAAATTTTAAAAAACTATTAAATAGCTGTTTATAATTCTGCATTGTTAAGTCCTCGTAATGTTTTCTTGTGTATAAGTTAATTATTTAATTTTCGTATTGTCTTGTTCTTTACATTGTTACTATGATAAATTTTTGTTTTTGTTAATTAACGTTTATGTCTTAGGTTATTGCATCACCTGTGTGCTGCTGTTATAATAGTGATAGATGAACTCCTCCGAAGAGCACAAGTTCCCTTGAACTTATTCTTCGGTGGGCAATAAGTTGTGAAAATGATACCGATTGAATTATATACTTAACTGTTTTGCCAATAAAGGAATACAATACAATACAATACTCCCTCGAGCGGTCGCGGTCGGCATTTTATGCCGAAATTAAAACTCAATTTTTACTCCCTCGAGCGGTCGCGGGCGGCATTTTATGCCGAAATTAAAACTCAATTTTTACTCCCTCGAGCGGTCGCGGGCGGCATTTTATGCCGAAATTAAAACTCAATTTTTACTTCCTCGAGCGGTCGCGGGCGGCATTTTATGCCGAAATTAAAACTCAATTTTTACTCCCTCGAGCGGTCGCGGGCGGCATTTTATGCCGAAATTAAAAATCAATTTTTACGCGCCTAAGTCAGCTGTTAAGAAAGTGCAAATCGTGCCAAATAAATTATTACGAATTATATTAAATAAAAACTCTAGATATTCTTCCTCACTTTTGTTTAAATCTTTTGAAGTTAAAAATATTAATCAAATTTATCATTTTCAATCTTGCATACATCTTTTTGGCGCTAAAGTTGATCCACGTCATCTTTTATCTTCGTCTGTTACTCGTAACTACAATAATTCCCGTGTCATTCTTCCTAATACAAATACTGAGTTCTACAGGAGAAATGCTTATGTAACTGCCCTCAGAACTCTATACCAAAAAGAAATAAATATTTTTTCGTTTTCCAGCCTGTCAAATTTTAAAAAACTATTAAATAGCTGTTTATAATTCTGCATTGTTAAGTCCTCGTAATGTTTTCTTGTGTATAAGTTAATTATTTAATTTTCGTATTGTCTTGTTCTTTACATTGTTACTATGATAAATTTTTGTTTTTGTTAATTAACGTTTATGTCTTAGGTTATTGCATCACCTGTGTGCTGCTGTTATAATAGTGATAGATGAACTCCTCCGAAGAGCACAAGTTCCCTTGAACTTATTCTTCGGTGGGCAATAAGTTGTGAAAATGATACCGATTGAATTATATACTTAACTATTTTGCCAATAAAGGATAACAATACAATACAATACTCCCTCGAGCGGTCGCGGGCGGCATTTTATGCCAATATTAAAACTCAATTTTTACTCCCTCGAGCGGTCGCGGGCGGCATTTTATGCCGAAATTAAAACTCAATTTTTACTCCCTCGAGCGGTCGCGGGCGGCATTTTATGCCGAAATTAAAACTCAATTTTTACTTCCTCGAGCGGTCGCGGGCGGCATTTTATGCCGAAATTAAAACTCAATTTTTACTCCCTCGAGCGGTCGCGGGCGGCATTTTATGCCGAAATTAAAAATCAATTTTTACGCGCCTAAGTCAGCTGTTAAGAAAGTGCAAATCGTGCCAAATAAATTATTACGAATTATATTAAATAAAAACTCTAGATATTCTTCCTCACTTTTGTTTAAATCTTTTGAAGTTAAAAATATTAATCAAATTTATCATTTTCAATCTTGCATACATCTTTTTGGCGCTAAAGTTGATCCACGTCATCTTTTATCTTCGTCTGTTACTCGTAACTACAATAATTCCCGTGTCATTCTTCCTAATACAAATACTGAGTTCTACAGGAGAAATGCTTATGTAACTGCCCTCAGAACTCTATACCAAAAAGAAATAAATATTTTTTCGTTTTCCAGCCTGTCAAATTTTAAAAAACTATTAAATAGCTGTTTATAATTCTGCATTGTTAAGTCCTCGTAATGTTTTCTTGTGTATAAGTTAATTATTTAATTTTCGTATTGTCTTGTTCTTTACATTGTTACTATGATAAATTTTTGTTTTTGTTAATTAACGTTTATGTCTTAGGTTATTGCATCACCTGTGTGCTGCTGTTATAATAGTGATAGATGAACTCCTCCGAAGAGCACAAGTTCCCTTGAACTTATTCTTCGGTGGGCAATAAGTTGTGAAAATGATACCGATTGAATTATATACTTAACTATTTTGCCAATAAAGGATAACAATACAATACAATACTCCCTCGAGCGGTCGCGGGCGGCATTTTATGCCGATATTAAAACTCAATTTTTACTCCCTCGAGCGGTCGCGGGCGGCATTTTATGCCGAAATTAAAACTCAATTTTTACTCCCTCGAGCGGTCGCGGGCGGCATTTTATGCCGAAATTAAAACTCAATTTTTACTTCCTCGAGCGGTCGCGGGCGGCATTTTATGCCGAAATTAAAACTCAATTTTTACTCCCTCGAGCGGTCGCGGGCGGCATTTTATGCCGAAATTAAAAATCAATTTTTACGCGCCTAAGTCAGCTGTTAAGAAAGTGCAAATCGTGCCAAATAAATTATTACGAATTATATTAAATAAAAACTCTAGATATTCTTCCTCACTTTTGTTTAAATCTTTTGAAGTTAAAAATATTAATCAAATTTATCATTTTCAATCTTGCATACATCTTTTTGGCGCTAAAGTTGATCCACGTCATCTTTTATCTTCGTCTGTTACTCGTAACTACAATAATTCCCGTGTCATTCTTCCTAATATAAATACTGAGTTCTACAGGAGAAATGCTTATGTAACTGCCCTCAGAACTCTATACCAAAAAGAAATAAATATTTTTTCGTTTTCCAGCCTGTCAAATTTTAAAAAACTATTAAATAGCTGTTTATAATTCTGCATTGTTAAGTCCTCGTAATGTTTTCTTGTGTATAAGTTAATTATTTAATTTTCGTATTGTCTTGTTCTTTACATTGTTACTATGATAAATTTTTGTTTTTGTTAATTAACGTTTATGTCTTAGGTTATTGCATCACCTGTGTGCTGCTGTTATAATAGTGATAGATGAACTCCTCCGAAGAGCACAAGTTCCCTTGAACTTATTCTTCGGTGGGCAATAAGTTGTGAAAATGATACCGATTGAATTATATACTTAACTGTTTTGCCAATAAAGGAATACAATACAATACAATACTCCCTCGAGCGGTCGCGGTCGGCATTTTATGCCGAAATTAAAACTCAATTTTTACTCCCTCGAGCAGTCGCGGGCGGCATTTTATGCCGAAATTAAAACTCAATTTTTACTCCCTCGAGCGGTCGCGGGCGGCATTTTATGCCGAAAATAAAACTCAATTTTTACTTCCTCGAGCGGTCGCGGGCGGCATTTTATGCCGAAATTAAAACTCAATTTTTACTCCCTCGAGCGGTCGCGGGCGGCATTTTATGCCGAAATTAAAACTCAATTTTTACGCGCCTAAGTCAGCTGTTAAGAAAGTGCAAATCGTGCCAAATAAATTATTACGAATTATATTAAATAAAAACTCTAGATATTCTTCCTGACTTTTGTTTAAATCTTTTGAAGTTAAAAATATTAATCAAATTTATCATTTTCAATCTTGCATACATCTTTTTGGCGCTAAAGTTGATCCACGTCATCTTTTATCTTCGTCTGTTACTCGTAACTACAATAATTCCCGTGTCATTCTTCCTAATATAAATACTGAGTTCTACAGGAGAAATGCTTATGTAACTGCCCTCAGAACTCTATACCAAAAAGAAATAAATATTTTTTCGTTTTCCAGCCTATCAAATTTTAAAAAACTATTAAATAGCTGTTTATAATTCTGCATTGTTAAGTCCTCGTAATGTTTTCTTGTGTATAAGTTAATTATTTAATTTTCGTATTGTCTTGTTCTTTACATTGTTACTATGATAAATTTTTGTTTTTGTTAATTAACGTTTATGTCTTAGGTTATTGCATCACCTGTGTGCTGCTGTTATAATAGTGATAGATGAACTCCTCCGAAGAGCACAAGTTCCCTTGAACTTATTCTTCGGTGGGCAATAAGTTGTGAAAATGATACCGATTGAATTATATACTTAACTATTTTGCCAATAAAGGAATACAATACAATACAATACTCCCTCGAGCGGTCACGGGCGGCATTTTATGCCGATATTAAAACTCAATTTTTACTCCCTCGAGCGGTCGCGGGCGGCATTTTATGCCGAAATTAAAACTCAATTTTTACTCCCTCGAGCGGTCGCGGGCGGCATTTTATGCCGAAATTAAAACTCAATTTTTACTTCCTCGAGCGGTCGCGGGCGGCATTTTATGCCGAAATTAAAACTCAATTTTTACTCCCTCGAGCGGTCGCGGGCGGCATTTTATGCCGAAATTAAAAATCAATTTTTACGCGCCTAAGTCAGCTGTTAAGAAAGTGCAAATCGTGCCAAATAAATTATTACGAATTATATTAAATAAAAACTCTAGATATTCTTCCTCACTTTTGTTTAAATCTTTTGAAGTTAAAAATATTAATCAAATTTATCATTTTCAATCTTGCATACATCTTTTTGGCGCTAAAGTTGATCCACGTCATCTTTTATCTTCGTCTGTTACTCGTAACTACAATAATTCCCGTGTCATTCTTCCTAATATAAATACTGAGTTCTACAGGAGAAATGCTTATGTAACTGCCCTCAGAACTCTATACCAAAAAGAAATAAATATTTTTTCGTTTTCCAGCCTGTCAAATTTTAAAAAACTATTAAATAGCTGTTTATAATTCTGCATTGTTAAGTCCTCGTAATGTTTTCTTGTGTATAAGTTAATTATTTAATTTTCGTATTGTCTTGTTCTTTACATTGTTACTATGATAAATTTTTGTTTTTGTTAATTAACGTTTATGTCTTAGGTTATTGCATCACCTGTGTGCTGCTGTTATAATAGTGATAGATGAACTCCTCCGAAGAGCACAAGTTCCCTTGAACTTATTCTTCGGTGGGCAATAAGTTGTGAAAATGATACCGATTGAATTATATACTTAACTGTTTTGCCAATAAAGGAATACAATACAATACAATACTCCCTCGAGCGGTCGCGGTCGGCATTTTATGCCGAAATTAAAACTCAATTTTTACTCCCTCGAGCGGTCGCGGGCGGCATTTTATGCCGAAATTAAAAATCAATTTTTACGCGCCTAAGTCAGCTGTTAAGAAAGTGCAAATCGCGCCAAATAAATTATTACGAATTATATTAAATAAAAACTCTAGATATTCTTCCTCACTTTTGTTTAAATCTTTTGAAGTTTAAATATTAATCAAATTTATCATTTTCAATCTTGTATACATCTTTTTGGCGCTAAAGTTGATCCACGTCATCTTTTATCTTCGTCTGTTACTCGTAACTACAATAATTCCCGTGTCATTCTTCCTAATATAAATACTGAGTTCTACAGGAGAAATGCTTATGTAACTGCCCTCAGAACTCTATACCAAAAAGAAATAAATATTTTTTCGTTTTCCAGCCTGTCAAATTTTAAAAAACTATTAAATAGCTGTTTATAATTCTGCATTGTTAAGTCCTCGTAATGTTTTCTTGTGTATAAGTTAATTATTTAATTTTCGTATTGTCTTGTTCTTTACATTGTTACTATGATAAATTTTTGTTTTTGTTAATTAACGTTTATGTCTTAGGTTATTGCATCACCTGTGTGCTGCTGTTATAATAGTGATAGATGAACTCCTCCGAAGAGCACAAGTTCCCTTGAACTTATTCTTCGGTGGGCAATAAGTTGTGAAAATGATACCGATTGAATTATATACTTAACTATTTTGCCAATAAAGGAATACAATACAATACAATACAATACTCCCTCGAGCGGTCGCGGGCGGCATTTTATGCCGAAATTAAAACTCAATTTTTACTCCCTCGAGCGGTCGCGGGCGGCATTTTATGCCGAAATTAAAACTCAATTTTTACTCCCTCGAGCGGTCGCGGGCGGCATTTTATGCCGAAATTAAAACTCAATTTTTACTCCCTCGAGCGGTCGCGGGCGGCATTTTATGCCGAAATTAAAACTCAATTTTTACTCCCTCGAGCTGTCGCGGGCGGCATTTTATGCCGAAATTAAAACTCAATTTTTACTTCCTCGAGCGGTCGCGGGCGGCATTTTATGCCGAAATTAAAACTCAATTTTTACTCCCTCGAGCGGTCGCGGGCGGCATTTTATGCCGAAATTAAAACTCAATTTTTACGCGCCTAAGTCAGCTGTTAAGAAAGTGCAAATCGTGCCAAATAAATTATTACGAATTATATTAAATAAAAACTCTTGATATTCTTCCTCACTTTTGTTTAAATCTTTTGAAGTTAAAAATATTAATCAAATTTATCATTTTCAATCTTGCATACATCTTTTTGGCGCTAAAGTTGATCCACGTCATCTTTTATCTTCGTCTGTTACTCGTAACTACAATAATTCCCGTGTCATTCTTCCTAATATAAATACTGAGTTCTACAGGAGAAATGCTTATGTAACTGCCCTCAGAACTCTATACCAAAAAGAAATAAATATTTTTTCGTTTTCCAGCCTGTCAAATTTTAAAAAACTATTAAATAGCGGTTTATAATTCTGCATTGTTAAGTCCTCGTAATGTTTTCTTGTGTATAAGTTAATTATTTAATTTTCGTATTGTCTTGTTCTTTACATTGTTACTATGATAAATTTTTGTTTTTGTTAATTAACGTTTATGTCTTAGGTTATTGCATCACCTGTGTGCTGCTGTTATAATAGTGATAGATGAACTCCTCCGAAGAGCACAAGTTCCCTTGAACTTATTCTTCGGTGGGCAATAAGTTGTGAAAATGATACCGATTGAATTATATACTTAACTATTTTGCCAATAAAGGAATACAATACAATACAATACAATACTCCCTCGAGCGGTCGCGGGCGGCATTTTATGCCGAAATTAAAACTCAATTTTTACTCCCTCGAGCGGTCGCGGGCGGCATTTTATGCCGAAATTAAAACTCAATTTTTACTCCCTCGAGCGGTCGCGGGCGGCATTTTATGCCGAAATTAAAAATCAATTTTTACGCGCCTAAGTCAGCTGTTAAGAAAGTGCAAATCGCGCCAAATAAATTATTACGAATTATATTAAATAAAAACTCTAGATATTCTTCCTCACTTTTGTTTAAATCTTTTGAAGTTTAAATATTAATCAAATTTATCATTTTCAATCTTGTATACATCTTTTTGGCGCTAAAGTTGATCCACGTCATCTTTTATCTTCGTCTGTTACTCGTAACTACAATAATTCCCGTGTCATTCTTCCTAATATAAATACTGAGTTCTACAGGAGAAATGCTTATGTAACTGCCCTCAGAACTCTATACCAAAAAGAAATAAATATTTTTTCGTTTTCCAGCCTGTCAAATTTTAAAAAACTATTAAATAGCTGTTTATAATTCTGCATTGTTAAGTCCTCGTAATGTTTTCTTGTGTATAAGTTAATTATTTAATTTTCGTATTGTCTTGTTCTTTACATTGTTACTATGATAAATTTTTGTTTTTGTTAATTAACGTTTATGTCTTAGGTTATTGCATCACCTGTGAGCTGCTGTTATAATAGTGATAGATGAACTCCTCCGAAGAGCACAAGTTCCCTTGAACTTATTCTTCGGTGGGCAATAAGTTGTGAAAATGATACCGATTGAATTATATACTTAACTATTTTGCCAATAAAGGAATACAATACAATACAATACAATACTCCCTCGAGCGGTCGCGGGCGGCATTTTATGCCGAAATTAAAACTCAATTTTTACTCCCTCGAGCGGTCGCGGGCGGCATTTTATGCCGAAATTAAAACTCAATTTCTACTCCCTCGAGCGGTCGCGGGCGGCATTTTATGCCGAAATTAAAACTCAATTTTTACTCCCTCGAGCGGTCGCGGGCGGCATTTTATGCCGAAATTAAAACTCAATTTTTACTCCCTCGAGCTGTCGCGGGCGGCATTTTATGCCGAAATTAAAACTCAATTTTTACTTCCTCGAGCGGTCGCGGGCGGCATTTTATGCCGAAATTAAAACTCAATTTTTACTCCCTCGAGCGGTCGCGGGCGGCATTTTATGCCGAAATTAAAACTCAATTTTTACGCGCCTAAGTCAGCTGTTAAGAAAGTGCAAATCGTGCCAAATAAATTATTACGAATTATATTAAATAAAAACTCTTGATATTCTTCCTCACTTTTGTTTAAATCTTTTGAAGTTAAAAATATTAATCAAATTTATCATTTTCAATCTTGCATACATCTTTTTGGCGCTAAAGTTGATCCACGTCATCTTTTATCTTCGTCTGTTACTCGTAACTACAATAATTCCCGTGTCATTCTTCCTAATATAAATACTGAGTTCTACAGGAGAAATGCTTATGTAACTGCCCTCAGAACTCTATACCAAGAAGAAATAAATATTTTTTCGTTTTCCAGCCTGTCAAATTTTAAAAAAATATTAAATAGCTGTTTATAATTCTGCATTGTTAAGTCCTCGTAATGTTTTCTTGTGTATAAGTTAATTATTTAATTTTCGTATTGTCTTGTTCTTTACATTGTTACTATGATAAATTTTTGTTTTTGTTAATTAACGTTTATGTCTTAGGTTATTGCATCACCTGTGTGCTGCTGTAATAATAGTGATAGATGAACTCCTCCGAAGAGCACAAGTTCCCTTGAACTTATTCTTCGGTGGGCAATAAGTTGTGAAAATGATACCGATTGAATTATATACTTAACTATTTTGCCAATAAAGGAATACAATACAATACAATACTCCCTCGAGCGGTCGCGGGCGGCATTTTATGCCGAAATTAAAACTCAATTTTTACTCCCTCGAGCGGTCGCGGGCGGCATTTTATGCCGAAATTAAAACTCAATTTTTACTCCCTCGAGCGGTCGCGGGCGGCATTTTATGCCGAAATTAAAACTCAATTTTTACTCCCTCGAGCGGTCGCGGGCGGCATTTTATGCCGAAATTAAAACTCAATTTTTACTCCCTCGAGCGGTCGCGGGCGGCATTTTATGCCGAAATTAAAACTCAATTTTTACTCCCTCGAGCGGTCGCGGGCGGCATTTTATGCCGAAATTAAAACTCAATTTTTACTCCCTCGAGCGGTCGCGGGCGGCATTTTATGCCGAAATTAAAACACAATTTTTACTTCCTCGAGCGGTCGCGGGCGGCATTTTATGCCGAAATTAAAACTCAATTTTTACTCCCTCGAGCGGTCGCCGGCGGCATTTTATGCCGAAATTAAAACTCAATTTTTACGCGCCTAAGTCAGCTGTTAAGAAAGTGCAAATCGTGCCAAATAAATTATTACGAATTATATTAAATAAAAACTCTAGATATTCTTCCTCACTTTTGTTTAAATCTTTTGAAGTTAAAAATATTAATCAAATTTATCATTTTCAATCTTGCATACATCTTTTTGGCGCTAAAGTTGATCCACGTCATCTTTTATCTTCGTCTGTTACTCGTAACTACAATAATTCCCGTGTCATTCTTCCTAATATAAATACTGAGTTCTACAGGAGAAATGCTTATGTAACTGCCCTCAGAACTCTATACCAAAAAGAAATAAATATTTTTTCGTTTTCCAGCCTGTCAAATTTTAAAAAACTATTAAATAGCTGTTTATAATTCTGCATTGTTAAGTCCTCGTAATGTTTTCTTCTGTATAAGTTAATTATTTAATTTTCGTATTGTCTTGTTCTTTACATTGTTACTATGATAAATTTTTGTTTTTGTTAATTAACGTTTATGTCTTAGGTTATTGCATCACCTATGTGCTGCTGTTATAATAGTGATAGATGAACTCCTCCGAAGAGCACAAGTTCCCTTGAACTTATTCTTCGGTGGGCAATAAGTTGTGAAAATGATACCGATTGAATTATATACTTAACTATTTTGCCAATAAAGGAATACAATGCAATACAATACAATACTCCCTCGAGCGGTCGCGGGCGGCATTTTATGCCGAAATTAAAACTCAATTTTTACTCCCTCGAGCGGTCGCGGGCGGCATTTTATGCCGAAATTAAAACTCAATTTTTACTCCCTCGAGCGGTCGCGGGCGGCATGTTATGCCGAAATTAAAAATCAATTTTTACTCCCTCGAGCGGTCGCGGGCGGCATTTTATGCCGAAATTAAAACTCAATTTTTACTCCCTCGAGCGGTCGCGGGCGGCATTTTATGCCGAAATTAAAACTCAATTTTTACTCCCTCGAGCGGTCGCGGGCGGCATTTTTTGCCGAAATTAAAACTCAATTTTTACTCCCTCGAGCGGTCGCGGGCGGCATTTTATGCCGAAATTAAAACTCAATTTTTACGCGCCTAAGTCAGCTGTTAAGAAAGTGCAAATCGTGCCAAATAAATTATTACGAATTATATTAAATAAAAACTCTAGATATTCTTCCTCACTTTTGTTTAAATCTTTTGAAGTTAAAAATATTAATCAAATTTATCATTTTCAATCTTGCATACATCTTTTTGGCGCTAAAGTTGATCCACGTCATCTTTTATCTTCGTCTGTTACTCGTAACTACAATAATTCCCGTGTCATTCTTCCTAATATAAATACTGAGTTCTACAGGAGAAATGCTTATGTAACTGCCCTCAGAACTCTATACCAAAAAGAAATAAATATTTTTTCGTTTTCCAGCCTGTCAAATTTTAAAAAACTATTAAATAGCTGTTTATAATTCTGCATTGTTAAGTCCTCGTAATGTTTTCTTGTGTATAAGTTAATTATTTAATTTTCGTATTGTCTTGTTCTTTACATTGTTACTATGATAAATTTTTGTTTTTGTTAATTAACGTTTATGTCTTAGGTTATTGCATCACCTGTGTGCTGCTGTTATAATAGTGATAGATGAACTCCTCCGAAGAGCACAAGTTCCCTTGAACTTATTCTTCGGTGGGCAATAAGTTGTGAAAATGATACCGATTGAATTATATACTTAACTATTTTGCCAATAAAGGAATACAATACAATACAATACAATACTCCCTCGAGCGGTCGCGGGCGGCATTTTATGCCGAAATTAAAACTCAATTTTTACTCCCTCGAGCGGTCGCGGGCGGCATTTTATGCCGAAATTAAAACTCAATTTTTACTCCCTCGAGCGGTCGAGGGCGGCATTTTATGCCGAAATTAAAACTCAATTTTTACTCCCTCGAGCGGTCGCGGGCGGCATTTTATGCCGAAATTAAAACTCAATTTTTACTCCCTCGAGCGGTCGCGGGCGGCATTTTATGCCGAAATTAAAACTCAATTTTTACTCCCTCGAGCGGTCGCGGGCGGCATTTTATGCCGAAATTAAAACTCAATTTTTACTCCCTCGAGCGGTCGCAAGCGGCATTTTATGCCGAAATTAAAACTCAATTTTTACTCCCTCGAGCGGTCGCGGGCGGCATTTTATGCCGAAATTAAAACTCAATTTTTACGCGCCTAAGTCAGCTGTTAAGAAAGTGCAAATCGTGCCAAATAAATTATTACGAATTATATTAAATAAAGACTCTAGATATTCTTCCTCACTTTTGTTTAAATCTTTTGAAGTTAAAAATATTAATCAAATTTATCATTTTCAATCTTGCATACATCTTTTTGGCGCTAAACTTGATCCACGTCATCTTTTATCTTCGTCTGTTACTCGTAACTACAATAATTCCCGTGTCATTCTTCCTAATATAAATACTGAGTTCTACAGGAGAAATGCTTATGTAACTGCCCTCAGAACTCTATACCAAAAAGAAATAAATATTTTTTCGTTTTCCAGCCTGTCAAATTTTAAAAAACTATTAAATAGCTGTTTATAATTCTGCATTGTTAAGTCCTCGTAATGTTTTCTTCTGTATAAGTTAATTATTTAATTTTCGTATTGTCTTGTTCTTTACATTGTTACTATGATAAATTTTTGTTTTTGTTAATTAACGTTTATGTCTTAGGTTATTGCATCACCTATGTGCTGCTGTTATAATAGTGATAGATGAACTCCTCTGAAGAGCACAACTTCCCTTGAACTTATTCTTCGGTGGGCAATTAGTTGTGAAAATGATACCGATTGAATTATATACTTAACTATTTTGCCAATAAAGGAATACAATGCAATACAATACAATACTCCCTCGAGCGGTCGCGGGCGGCATTTTATGCCGAAATTAAAACTCAATTTTTACTCCCTCGAGCGGTCGCGGGCGGCATTTTATGCCGAAATTAAAACTCAATTTTTACTCCCTCGAGCGGTCGCGGGCGGCATTTTATGCCGAAATTAAAACTCAATTTTTACTCCCTCGAGCGGTCGCGGGCGGCATTTTATGCCGAAATTAAAAATCAATTTTTACTCCCTCGAGCGGTCGCGGGCGGCATTTTATGCCGAAATTAAAACTCAATTTTTACTCCCTCGAGCGGTCGCGGGCGGCATTTTATGCCGAAATTAAAACTCAATTTTTACTTCCTCGAGCGGTTGCGGGCGGCATTTTATGCCGAAATTAAAACTCAATTTTTACTCCCTCGAGCGGTCGCGGGCGGCATTTTATGCCGAAATTAAAACTCAATTTTTACTCCCTCGAGCGGTCGCGGGCGGCATTTTATGCCGAAATTAAAACTCAATTTTTACTCCCTCGAGCGGTCGCAAGCGGCATTTTATGCCGAAATTAAAACTCAATTTTTACTCCCTCGAGCGGTCGCGGGCGGCATTTTATGCCGAAATTAAAACTCAATTTTTACTCCCTCGAGCGGTCGCGGGCGGCATTTTATGCCGAAATTAAAACTCAATTTTTACTCCCTCGAGCGGTCGCAAGCGGCATTTTATGCCGAAATTAAAACTCAATTTTTACTCCCTCGAGCGGTCGCGGGCGGCATTTTATGCCGAAATTAAAACTCAATTTTTACGCGCCTAAGTCAGCTGTTAAGAAAGTGCAAATCGTGCCAAATAAATTATTACGAATTATATTAAATAAAGACTCTAGATATTCTTCCTCACTTTTGTTTAAATCTTTTGAAGTTAAAAATATTAATCAAATTTATCATTTTCAATCTTGCATACATCTTTTTGGCGCTAAACTTGATCCACGTCATCTTTTATCTTCGTCTGTTACTCGTAACTACAATAATTCCCGTGTCATTCTTCCTAATATAAATACTGAGTTCTACAGGAGAAATGCTTATGTAACTGCCCTCAGAACTCTATACCAAAAAGAAATAAATATTTTTTCGTTTTCCAGCCTGTCAAATTTTAAAAAACTATTAAATAGCTGTTTATAATTCTGCATTGTTAAGTCCTCGTAATGTTTTCTTCTGTATAAGTTAATTATTTAATTTTCGTATTGTCTTGTTCTTTACATTGTTACTATGATAAATTTTTGTTTTTGTTAATTAACGTTTATGTCTTAGGTTATTGCATCACCTATGTGCTGCTGTTATAATAGTGATAGATGAACTCCTCTGAAGAGCACAACTTCCCTTGAACTTATTCTTCGGTGGGCAATTAGTTGTGAAAATGATACCGATTGAATTATATACTTAACTATTTTGCCAATAAAGGAATACAATGCAATACAATACAATACTCCCTCGAGCGGTCGCGGGCGGCATTTTATGCCGAAATTAAAACTCAATTTTTACTCCCTCGAGCGGTCGCGGGCGGCATTTTATGCCGAAATTAAAACTCAATTTTTACTCCCTCGAGCGGTCGCGGGCGGCATTTTATGCCGAAATTAAAACTCAATTTTTACTCCCTCGAGCGGTCGCGGGCGGCATTTTATGCCGAAATTAAAAATCAATTTTTACTCCCTCGAGCGGTCGCGGGCGGCATTTTATGCCGAAATTAAAACTCAATTTTTACTCCCTCGAGCGGTCGCGGGCGGCATTTTATGCCGAAATTAAAACTCAATTTTTACTTCCTCGAGCGGTTGCGGGCGGCATTTTATGCCGAAATTAAAACTCAATTTTTACTCCCTCGAGCGGTCGCGGGCGGCATTTTATGCCGAAATTAAAACTCAAGTCAGCTGTTAAGAAAGTGCAAATCGTGCCAAATAAATTATTACGAATTATATTAAATAAAAACTCTAGATATTCTTCCTCACTTTTGTTTAAATCTTTTGAAGTTGAAAATATTAATCAAATTTATCATTTTCAATCTTGCATACATCTTTTTGGCGCTAAAGTCATCTTTTATCTTCGTCTGTTACTCGTAACTACAATAATTCCCGTGTCATTCTTCCTAATATAAATACTGAGTTCTACAGGAGAAATGCTTATGTAACTGCCCTCAGAACTCTATACCAAAAAGAAATAAATATTTTTTCGTTTTCCAGCCTGTCAAATTTTAAAAAACTATTAAATTGGCGACCGATCACTATATTTAGTGTAGTGCGAAGAATCATTGAGAGATCATTGGACAAAGAATTACGTAACTTCGTGAAATTCCATTGCTTGCAGCGGGGTTTTGTCAACGGATTACCGGGTACACATGTCAATGCCTCTCTGATAGCTGGATGCCTAAAACGCGCTAAATCAGAAAAGACCGACTGCTGTATTGTGATGCTTGATTTAGCCAAGGCCTATGACTCAGTTGGACACAACCACCTTCAAAAAACGTTGGAATCTCTACCAATACCTGCCAATTTGCGAGCGCTCGTTTCATCATTGGCAGTGGGTAATTCCTTGCAAGTGGAGGTGAATAATAAACGCTCCCGGGTTATAAACATGCTCCGGGGAGTTGCTCAAGGCTCACCACTCTCACCAACACTGTTTAACCTCTGCCAGGACTTTGTTCTAAAACAAGTGAGTGACCCAGATGTGGCGGCCGTCCATGGGTTTCGTCTTCAACCTGGACTGGATAACATTATTGCAATGGCGTTTGCAGACGATAACGTCCTTATTGCTAATAACCCTGAGAGTGCCCGCACAATGGTGAACCTTGTCAAAAGTCTATTTGAGACAGTAGGCATGATTGTAAATCCAGCAAAGTCAACTGCAATTAATGTGAAGAACGGTGTTTTATCAAGAGAAACTCTCCACTTAGCAGACGGTTCAACCATCCCCAGTATTGGTGAATTGGAACAAATTCGATACCTTGGCGTCAACTTCACCGATGAAATCATATTCGATCAACGGAAGTTCGCAAGGAGTTTGGAAAAAGATATACAAAATATGATTATATCTCCACTTCTTCGTGGCGACCAAAAATTGAACATCCTGAATCAATACGTCTTTCCTAAAATGGTGTATCCACTCCAAACGACCCCAGTCGATATGTTAGAGCCCAGGTTCCTTGAGCGAATGGACGGTATTTTGCTTCAAGGCGTGAGAGAGATATGCGGGTTGCCTGCAGACACCCCGCTATCAGTCTATTACTCGCCAAGAAAATGGAGGGGACTGGGCTTGACGAGACTAACGTGGGAGGCTCCTATTCAGCATATCTCAATTGCTCAGCGACTTTCACTCGTTAATGACGCCCACCTATCGGCAGTTCGAGACCTGGAAGCTGAGGAACAAGCGTGTCGTCTTAAACTGGGGGATCCAGCAGGTCAGTCTGCCCGGGCAATTCGCTCGGAGTTGCGGGAGCGGGAGTTTGAGACATGGACGGGGCTTGTGCAACGCGGAGTAGGTGCATGCTGGTATAGAGTTTGCCCCAAGATGAATAGATGGATCTCGCAGAAAGGTGGTCTATCAAGTGGTGAATGGACAAACGGAATTAAAGTCTCCATGAACTCGATGGCAAATAGGGCAACAGGGGGGCGGAGTGAAGGTAGTCGCCGTTGCAGATATCCCATCTGCAACGAGAGCAACACAATTGAAACGCTACCCCACATCCGCGGCCAGTGCCCTAAGACAGAGTTAATGAGGAACACTGCCCATCATAAGGTCCGGAGCGCGATTGCGAACATGATGAGGGAAAAGTCCTTTGAAGTGCACGAGGAGGTGCATTGTGTTTCGCATGATGGACAGAACAGGAGAGCGGACATAATCGCCATCGACCGAGCAAATAATAGGGCATGGATTTTGGACCCGACGATCAGATGGGAAACGAATGATATGACTCAAGATCAAGCCATCCATGAAGAAAAGCGGGCCATATACCAGCCGTGTGTTCCCTACCTGATTGCCCAATACAACGTGCTGTCGTGGGAAGTTGTGGGCCTTTGGTTCGGTGCGCGGGGGACGGCGTCGAAGCTACTGCAAGACTTTTTCCGCGAACAGGGGCTTCCCAAAGAGAGACTGACGTCAATGTGTCTCTCGGTATTGAGAGACACAATTGGGATCATCCAATACTTCCTGTACTCACCATAAGAACTCTCGGCCTTTCTTCGTTTTCTTTCAAAAATCATTCCCTTTCTCCATAATACATATGCCACGAAGACACCGATGACAACAGATCACACCAACAACACTCCCCAAATCAATTGTTGACCCCTACCACGCACGTGGGTCAGTAGCCGGTGTCGAAAGGCAACCCCAGGGCGGGCCGGTCACTTTGTTTTCCCTAAATAAAGTTGTTTCTCTCTAATTCTGCATTGTTAAGTCCTCGTAATGTTTTCTTGTGTATACGTTAATTATTTGATTTTCGTATTGTCTTGTTCTTTACATTGTTACTATGATAAATTTTTGTTTTTGTTAATTAACGTTTATGTCTTAGGTTATTGCATCACCTGTGTGCTGCTGTTATAATAGTGATAGATGAACTCCTCCGAAGAGCACAAGTTCCCTTGAACTTATTCTTCGGTGGGCAATAAGTTGTGAAAATGATACCGATTGAATTATATACTTAACTATTTTGCCAATAAAGGAATACAATACAATACAATACAATACTCCCTCGAGCGGTCGCGGGCGGCATTTTATGCCGAAATTAAAACTCAATTTTTACTCCCTCGAGCGGTCGCGGGCGGCATTTTATGCCGAAATTAAAACTCAATTTTTACTCCCTCGAGCGGTCGAGGGCGGCATTTTATGCCGAAATTAAAACTCAATTTTATAATGTTTCTTCATTTTAGAATATGTAGGTTTCTCAAACTTGTCACACCAAACATTTAGGTCTCAAAACTTCCGCCTTTTCATAGTCAATATACCAAACGCATATACTGGATCGCTCACTCTGTGTGGCGTGGTTATATCGCTGACCGCCGGGGAGAACGAGCGTCCTGTGGGTTTTGGCCTTTAACCATAGTCCTGGAGCCGAGGCCGAAAATGGGTGTTCATTTTAGGAGAAGGTTTGATATAAAATTATGAAAATCTAGTCAATTCTGAGTAAGAAAATCCAAGTCTGCCATTTCAAAGCGGTTGCTTTCAAAAATGGCAGCCATTTAAAAAGTGACGAAAACGCACAAACATGACCTGTCTTTAGGATGGATGGAACTTTTATAGATGATAGATTATGTCCAAACATAGATGTTTTCACCAGTCTGCCACTTTCAACCGGTTGAAAATGCGTGGCAGACTCAATTTCAAAAATTGCATTTTTCGGGTGTAAAATTTACAGTATTTGGGACGCCTCAAATTTTCACACATGATTATATATGCCCAAATAAGGAGTTTGAGACTTGTCTGCCAATCTAAAGCAGTTGAAAAGTAATGGCAGACTTGAATTGAAATATTGCCAAATTTGGTGATAAATTTCATCAGTTTTAGGAAGATTCAAATTTCAATACGTTAAAGTACCTGTGGTATGAGAGCAATAGACCATGGTCTGCCTTGCCTAGCCAGTTGCTTTCTACCGACAGACTGAAATGCAAAAATTGCCAAATTACTGATCAAAATTTTGTGATTTTAGGATGCTTCAAATTTCGGCTCAACATTGTTCTCCTGCAATAAGACTGAAAAAGAGTAGTCTACCTTCAGTAACCCGTTGTTTAAGTTAGGCAGACTGAAATTGAAAAATTGCAATTTTCAAGGTCAAAATGAATGTATTTTGGGAAAGTTGTAATTTTGGCATGTGATACTAGCATGTTAGTGTAAACTTTTTGACGCAGTCTGCCATCAATATTCCGCTGCCTTCTGGCGGCAGACTGAACTCAAACGTGGGAAAACAGAAATAATTTCAATTATTGACCATTTTTATGGTAAAAATGCATCTTCTTTAGGACGATTCAAATTTTGGCACATGATACTACATTGTAAGAAGAAACTTTGTGACATGGTCTGCCATCAATATCCAACTGATTTTTTCGGCAGACCAACAATATTAGGTATCTTACTTACATAATATGTTACAATTTGCCATCCCTCAACACCTTTATTAGCTGCAAGTAATTTTTTCTACATCCATTTTCCTTCATGTCCGACTGTAGAAAATATCTTTAATTTATAAATGAAACAAGGGAGAAGCAGAAAACAGAATGGGAAAACACTAAACTTCGCGTCGAAAACGGCCGTTAGGTGGGTCCCGGGTAGCCGCCCAGAATAAAACTGCCTTTTTTTCATCATCCAGGTAAACTACAGTCTAGAAATTTTAACCGTCAGTCGGGGATAGACCACATTGCAATATTCACTCGGTTTCTCATCTGTAAAATTGTTTAAATAATACCTTTTTGTAATAATACAAATTAAATTTTGATGCTGAGCTATTGACTTGAAATTTTAAAAATAGGTCAGAACTGGATCACAATGCAATATTCACTCGGTTTTTTGTCTGTAAAATTGTTTAAATAATACCTATTTGTTTAAACAAATGAAATTTTGATGATGAGCTAGATACTTGAAATTTTAAATATAGGTCAGAAATGGATGACATTTCAATATTCACTCGGTTTTTTTCTCATTGCAAACCTGTTCATTGTGTACCCAAGATCCTTTCCTAAAAGACCTGGCAGCGGGAAATATTATTCAACATGGTTTGAAAAGGGAAAAAGAAGTTTTGTAAAAAATCCCAATGCTCTAGGTAGTAGTCGATACCAGTGACCAACATTTTCTTCAGTAGTCGACATGGTTTTGCACTAGTAGTCGACCTACATGTGTTAGAAGTCGACAGTATCACTTGAGTCAGTAGTCGACAGGTTTTTCGTCATTCCATCGTTTTCGAATTTTACGACATCTAAATAAAACACATTCAACTGTGAATCGGAACTTGAAAATAGATTAATAAGATGTACCTAATGAAGTTATCAGACTTTTTATTTGCAAACAGCTCATTATCAGTCTCAAATTTCAATAAGTACTTAAGTAAAAAGGTATGAAAACTATAGTCGAAAACTCATTGTCAGAAAATTGACATTACAGTTGGGCTTAGGTACCTATTTACACATTTTTTTGACATTTTCATGTCTTTGCTTTGGCACATAAACTGAAACGGGAAAAATTTGTTCCCTTGATTCACCCTTTCCCTCAGATCACGTCAGAACACAAGCGACCGGCGGGAAATTACGTCAGATCCTATGACGCACGAGCGTATGACGTAAGACGGCTGGCAGGAGGCCAACTAGTACGTCAGAGCCTATGACGCACGAGCGTATGACGTAAGACGGCTGGCAGGATAACTAGTGCGTCAGAGCCAATGACGCACAAGCGTATGACGTAAGACGGCTGGCAGGTGGCCAACAAGTACGTCAGAGCCTATGACGCACGAGCGTATGACGTAAGACGGCTGGCAGGAGACCAACAAGTGCGTCATAGCCTATGACGCACGAGCGTATGACGTAAGACGGCTAGCAGGAGGCCAACAAGTACGTCAGAGCCTATGACGCACGAGCGTATGACGTAAGACGGCTGGCAGGATAACTAGTGCGTCAGAGCCAATGACGCACAAGCGTATGACGTAAGACGGGTGGCAGGTGGCCAACAAGCACGTCAGAGCCTATGACGCACGAGCGTATGACGTAAGACGGCTGGCAGGAG
>CAWUBA010000060.1:0-16581 GCA_963920205.1 Stenodema calcarata | reverse complement strand
ACCATCCCTAACCATCCCTAACCATCCCTAACCATCCTAACCATCCCTAACCATCCCTAACCATCCCTAACCATCCCTAACCATCCCTAACCATCCCTAACCATCCCTAACCATCCCTAACCATCCCTAACCATCCCTAACCATCCCTAACCATCTCCCTAACCATCCCTAACCATCCCTAACCATCCAAACCATCCCTAACCATCCCTAACCATCCCTAACCATCCCTAACCATCCCTAACCATCCCTAACCATCCCTAACCATCCCTAACCATCCCTAACCATCCCTAACCATCCCTAACCATCCCTAACCATCCCTAACCATCCCTAACCATCCCTAACCATCCCTAACCATCCCTAACCATCCCTAACCATCCCTAACCATCCCTAACCATCCCTAACCATCCCTAACCATCCCTAACCATCCCTAACCATCCCTAACCATCCCTAACCATCCCTAACCATCCCTAACCATCCCTAACCATCCCTAACCATCCCTAACCATCCCTAACCATCCCTAACCATCCCTAACCATCCCTAACCATCCCTAACCATCCCTAACCAGCCCTAACCATCCCTAACCATCCCTAACCATCCCTAACCATCCCTAACCATCCCTAATCCCTAACCATCCCTAACCATCCCTAACCATCCCTAACCATCCCTAACCATCCCTAACCATCCCTAACCATCCCTAACCATCCCTAACCATCCCTAACCATCCCTAACCATCCCTAACCATCCCTAACCATCCCTAACCATCCCTAACCATCCCTAACCATCCCTAACCATCCCTAACCATCCCTAACCATCCCTAACCATCCCTAACCATCCCTAACCATCCCTAACCATCCCTAACCATCCCTAACCATCCCTAACCATCCCTAACCATCCCTAACCATCCCTAACCATCCCTAACCATCCCTAACCATCCCTAACCATCCCTAACCATCCCTAACCATCCCTAACCATCCCTAACCATCCCTAACCATCCCTAACCATCCCTAACCATCCCTAACCATCCCTAACCATCCCTAACCATCCCTAACCATCCCTAACCATCCCTAACCATCCCTAACCATCCCTAACCATCCCTAACCATCCCTAACCATCCCTAACCATCCCTAACCATCCCTAACCATCCCTAACCATCCCTAACCATCCCTAACCATCCCTAACCATCCCTAACCATCCCTAACCATCCCTAACCATCCCTAACCATCCCTAACCATCCCTAACCATCCCTAACCATCCCTAACCATCCCTAACCATCCCTAACCATCCCTAACCATCCCTAACCATCCCTAACCATCCCTAACCATCCCTAACCATCCCTAACCATCCCTAACCATCCCTAACCATCCCTAACCATCCCTAACCATCCCTAACCATCCCTAACCATCCCTAACCATCCCTAACCATCCCTAACCATCCCTAACCATCCCTAACCATCCCTAACCATCCCTAACCATCCCTAACCATCCCTAACCATCCCTAACCCAACCATCCCTAACCATCCCTAACCATCCCTAACCATCCCTAACCATCCCTAACCATCCCTAACCATCCTAACCATCCCTAACCATCCCTAACCATCCCTAACCATCCCTAACCATCCCTAACCATCCCTAACCATCCCTAACCATCCCTAACCATCCCTAACCATCCCTAACCATCCCTAACCATCCCTAACCATCCCTAACCATCCCTAACCATCCCTAACCATCCCTAACCATCCCTAACCATCCCTAACCATCCCTAACCATCCCTAACCATCCCTAACCATCCCTAACCATCCCTAACCATCCCTAACCATCCCTAACCATCCCTAACCATCCCTAACCATCCCTAACCATCCCTAACCATCCCTAACCATCCCTAACCATCCCTAACCATCCCTAACCATCCCTAACCATCCCTAACCATCCCTAACCATCCCTAACCATCCCTAACCATCCCTAACCATCCCTAACCATCCCTAACCATCCCTAACCATCCCTAACCATCCCTAACCATCCCTAACCATCCCTAACCATCCCTAACCATCCCTAACCATCCCTAACCATCCCTAACCATCCCTAACCATCCCTAACCATCCCTAACCATCCCTAACCATCCCTAACCATCCCTAACCATCCCTAACCATCCCTAACCATCCCTAACCATCCCTAACCATCCCTAACCATCCCTAACCATCCCTAACCATCCCTAACCATCCCTAACCATCCCTAACCATCCCTAACCATCCCTAACCATCCCTAACCATCCCTAACCATCCCTAACCATCCCTAACCATCCCTAACCATCCCTAACCATCCCTAACCATCCCTAACCATCCCTAACCATCCCTAACCATCCCTAACCATCCCTAACCATCCCTAACCATCCCTAACCATCCCTAACCATCCCTAACCATCCCTAACCATCCCTAACCATCCCTAACCATCCCTAACCATCCCTAACCATCCCTAACCATCCCTAACCATCCCTAACCATCCCTAACCATCCCTAACCATCCCTAACCATCCCTAACCATCCCTAACCATCCCTAACCTGCTGTATCAGAGTGGATTGTATCAAAGGCCATTCAGGCCCATACCAATCATTTCTCGTCTTTTAATCTTCACTTCTTCTCGTTTTTAATCATCACTCTCTTTTAAATACAGCAGGCCCCCTCTGTCCCTTCTGGCGTTAGCCACACCGTTTTGGTGTGCCCGGGATGGACCACGTGGAGGTGCCAGTTTTACAGGGTAAAAATAATTTGGGACAGAGGTCGACTGCATTCAGGTACTGCTCTTCCTCCTCTGCCAACATTGGGTTCTCCTGTGGTGACAATTCACAATTCTGTTGTCACAATTCTTCAGGCAGTCACAAAGTCACCATTCTTCAGTAAGTCACAGTTCACGAAATTTTCATTGAGTCTCAATTGAGCACAAATTCTTTACAAAGCACAAAGCACAAATTGAGCACATATTTTACAAAGTTTCACAAAGTCTTTACAAATTCTTTACAAAGCATAAAGCACATAGACGCAAATTGAGCACATATTTTTACAGAGTTTCACAAAGTCACAAGTTTTCACATAGTCACAGGTCACGAAGTACAAAGTAACAATCGTGAAATTTTCAGTAAGTCTCTATTGAGCACGAATGCTTTACAAAGTTTTCACAGAGACACAAATTGAGCACATATTTTTCACAAAGTCACAAGTTTATATATAGTCACAGATCACAGTTTTCACAAAGTTTTACAGAGTTATGGGTTGAGCACACAAAGTCACAAATGTTCGAACTTTTGGATCATTTCAATTATTGCACAGCCTCACTCATATCGACACCCTCGCCCCTTCTGCTGGCCCATGCTCTACAGAATCTGTCATACCGGTCATAGTTCTGCTTGCTGTCAAACAGCACTGTGAGAGGCCCATCATAAGACAGACTCCCTAGGCACTCCATTCGCAAGTCATGGTACAGGCGGCAGTGCCTGAGTACATGCTCCGACGTCTCGTCCTCCGCTCCGCACGGGCAGGCTGGGCTCTCTCTGCGCCTGAAAAAGTGGAGTTTAGCACTAAAATTGCCGTGTCCAGTGGTCAGTTGCGTCATCTCATATCCAGGGGAGATGAATGATGTTTGACACCTCTGCCTGACATCCGGGAAGAAGTGGTACGTTGCTCTGCCCTTGTCTGAGGTCTCCCACCTTCTTTGCCACTCGTTCATGACCCATTCCCTGATGTTTTCTATTTTCTCCTTGTCCGTTTGGTCTTGGCTGATTATTTGCCCTAGTTCTGGGGATACTTTGGCGCAAGTTCTTTCTGGCCATTTAAAGGCTGCAAAGGCAACTCTCGCATCCAGGACGAGGTCCAGGGGTTCACAGCCGGCCATGACTTGTAGCGCCTCTGTGGATACAGTCCTGTACGCCCTTGTTATAGACAGTAGGGTTGCTCTCTGGATGCTGTTGATTTTCTTGCGTATTGCTTGTGTGTGATTGTCCCACCACGTGGGTGCTGCATATAGGACTGTGGGCAGGAATACTATCTTGTAATACCGCAGCCTGTCTCGGTAGGTAACCATCCCTAACCATCCCTAACCATCCCTAACCATCCCTAACCATCCCTAACCATCCCTAACCATCCCTAACCATCCCTAACCATCCCTAACCATCCCTAACCATCCCTAACCATCCCTAACCATCCCTAACCATCCCTAACCATCCCTAACCATCCCTAACCATCCCTAACCATCCCTAACCATCCCTAACCATCCCTAACCATCCCTAACCATCCCTAACCATCCCTAACCATCCCTAACCATCCCTAACCATCCCTAACCATCCCTAACCATCCCTAACCATCCCTAACCATCCCTAACCATCCCTAACCATCCCTAACCATCCCTAACCATCCCTAACCATCCCTAACCATCCCTAACCATCCCTAACCATCCCTAACCATCCCTAACCATCCCTAACCATCCCTAACCATCCCTAACCATCCCTAACCATCCCTAACCATCCCTAACCATCCCTAACCATCCCTAACCATCCCTAACCATCCCTAACCATCCCTAACCATCCCTAACCATCCCTAACCATCCCTAACCATCCCTAACCATCCCTAACCATCCCTAACCATCCCTAACCATCCCTAACCATCCCTAACCATCCCTAACCATCCCTAACCATCCCTAACCATCCCTAACCATCCCTAACCATCCCTAACCATCCCTAACCATCCCTAACCATCCCTAACCATCCCTAACCATCCCTAACCATCCCTAACCATCCCTAACCATCCCTAACCATCCCTAACCATCCCTAACCATCCCTAACCATCCCTAACCATCCCTAACCATCCCTAACCATCCCTAACCATCCCTAACCATCCCTAACCATCCCTAACCATCCCTAACCATCCCTAACCATCCCTAACCATCCCTAACCATCCCTAACCATCCCTAACCATCCCTAACCATCCCTAACCATCCCTAACCATCCCTAACCATCCCTAACCATCCCTAACCATCCCTAACCATCCCTAACCATCCCTAACCATCCCTAACCATCCCTAACCATCCCTAACCATCCCTAACCATCCCTAACCATCCCTAACCATCCCTAACCATCCCTAACCATCCCTAACCATCCCTAACCATCCCTAACCATCCCTAACCATCCCTAACCATCCCTAACCATCCCTAACCATCCCTAACCATCCCTAACCATCCCTAACCATCCCTAACCATCCCTAACCATCCCTAACCATCCCTAACCATCCCTAACCATCCCTAACCATCCCTAACCATCCCTAACCATCCCTAACCATCCCTAACCATCCCTAACCATCCCTAACCATCCCTAACCATCCCTAACCATCCCTAACCATCCCTAACCATCCCTAACCATCCCTAACCATCCCTAACCATCCCTAACCATCCCTAACCATCCCTAACCATCCCTAACCATCCCTAACCATCCCTAACCATCCCTAACCATCCCTAACCATCCCTAACCATCCCTAACCATCCCTAACCATCCCTAACCATCCCTAACCATCCCTAACCATCCCTAACCATCCCTAACCATCCCTAACCATCCCTAACCATCCCTAACCATCCCTAACCATCCCTAACCATCCCTAACCATCCCTAACCATCCCTAACCATCCCTAACCATCCCTAACCATCCCTAACCATCCCTAACCATCCCTAACCATCCCTAACCATCCCTAACCATCCCTAACCATCCCTAACCATCCCTAACCATCCCTAACCATCCCTAACCATCCCTAACCATCCCTAACCATCCCTAACCATCCCTAACCATCCCTAACCATCCCTAACCATCCCTAACCATCCCTAACCATCCCTAACCATCCCTAACCATCCCTAACCATCCCTAACCATCCCTAACCATCCCTAACCATCCCTAACCATCCCTAACCATCCCTAACCATCCCTAACCATCCCTAACCATCCCTAACCATCCCTAACCATCCCTAACCATCCCTAACCATCCCTAACCATCCCTAACCATCCCTAACCATCCCTAACCATCCCTAACCATCCCTAACCATCCCTAACCATCCCTAACCATCCCTAACCATCCCTAACCATCCCTAACCATCCCTAACCATCCCTAACCATCCCTAACCATCCCTAACCATCCCTAACCATCCCTAACCATCCCTAACCATCCCTAACCATCCCTAACCATCCCTAACCATCCCTAACCATCCCTAACCATCCCTAACCATCCCTAACCATCCCTAACCATCCCTAACCATCCCTAACCATCCCTAACCATCCCTAACCATCCCTAACCATCCCTAACCATCCCTAACCATCCCTAACCATCCCTAACCATCCCTAACCATCCCTAACCATCCCTAACCATCCCTAACCATCCCTAACCATCCCTAACCATCCCTAACCATCCCTAACCATCCCTAACCATCCCTAACCATCCCTAACCATCCCTAACCATCCCTAACCATCCCTAACCATCCCTAACCATCCCTAACCATCCCTAACCATCCCTAACCATCCCTAACCATCCCTAACCATCCCTAACCATCCCTAACCATCCCTAACCATCCCTAACCATCCCTAACCATCCCTAACCATCCCTAACCATCCCTAACCATCCCTAACCATCCCTAACCATCCCTAACCATCCCTAACCATCCCTAACCATCCCTAACCATCCCTAACCATCCCTAACCATCCCTAACCATCCCTAACCATCCCTAACCATCCCTAACCATCCCTAACCATCCCTAACCATCCCTAACCATCCCTAACCATCCCTAACCATCCCTAACCATCCCTAACCATCCCTAACCATCCCTAACCATCCCTAACCATCCCTAACCATCCCTAACCATCCCTAACCATCCCTAACCATCCCTAACCATCCCTAACCATCCCTAACCATCCCTAACCATCCCTAACCATCCCTAACCATCCCTAACCATCCCTAACCATCCCTAACCATCCCTAACCATCCCTAACCATCCCTAACCATCCCTAACCATCCCTAACCATCCCTAACCATCCCTAACCATCCCTAACCATCCCTAACCATCCCTAACCATCCCTAACCATCCCTAACCATCCCTAACCATCCCTAACCATCCCTAACCATCCCTAACCATCCCTAACCATCCCTAACCATCCCTAACCATCCCTAACCATCCCTAACCATCCCTAACCATCCCTAACCATCCCTAACCATCCCTAACCATCCCTAACCATCCCTAACCATCCCTAACCATCCCTAACCATCCCTAACCATCCCTAACCATCCCTAACCATCCCTAACCATCCCTAACCATCCCTAACCATCCCTAACCATCCCTAACCATCCCTAACCATCCCTAACCATCCCTAACCATCCCTAACCATCCCTAACCATCCCTAACCATCCCTAACCATCCCTAACCATCCCTAACCATCCCTAACCATCCCTAACCATCCCTAACCATCCCTAACCATCCCTAACCATCCCTAACCATCCCTAACCATCCCTAACCATCCCTAACCATCCCTAACCATCCCTAACCATCCCTAACCATCCCTAACCATCCCTAACCATCCCTAACCATCCCTAACCATCCCTAACCATCCCTAACCATCCCTAACCATCCCTAACCATCCCTAACCATCCCTAACCATCCCTAACCATCCCTAACCATCCCTAACCATCCCTAACCATCCCTAACCATCCCTAACCATCCCTAACCATCCCTAACCATCCCTAACCATCCCTAACCATCCCTAACCATCCCTAACCATCCCTAACCATCCCTAACCATCCCTAACCATCCCTAACCATCCCTAACCATCCCTAACCATCCCTAACCATCCCTAACCATCCCTAACCATCCCTAACCATCCCTAACCATCCCTAACCATCCCTAACCATCCCTAACCATCCCTAACCATCCCTAACCTGCTGTGCTCTGAGCGATGGATTGTTTTCAGGCCTCATGGGCCCATTACAATCTTCCTGGTCTGTCTTGTCAAATGTATATGCCTGGTCGTTTTTTTTTTTTTTTTTTTTTTTTTTTTTTTTTTTTTTTTTTTTTTTTTTTTTTTTTTTTTTTTTTTTTTTTTTTTTTTTTTTTTGCACAGCAGGCTACCCCTATTTCTGCCTCCTCCGGCGTTGGTCATGTTGAAAAACACGTCCAGGATGGCCCACGTGGAGGTGCCGGTTTTATAGGGATGGAATTGGAGGCAGAGGGGGATCTTTATATATTCTGTTTTATTCTTTGTTCGCTCTTTTATTTATCTTTTATTTATCCTGTTCTGTGATATCTATCACTCATTTATGTCCATTACTCTTCTGTGCTCCATTTCGTCTTCTTGCTTGCTCCTTCTTTTTCTTCTCCTATTGCCCTCTTCCTGTAGACATGCAATTTTAGTCAGTTTCTGCCAGCTCTGGCCCCTCTCCTCTTCTTTGGTGCCACACTGCTGCAAACTTCACCAACTTCTCATACTGATTAGAGTCTCCCACTAGCTCCTTCAGTTCTCCCGTGAACGCTCTTCTTGTTCCTGACAGCTCAAACCTCTCTCCTTCATAAATGGGGCAGTCCCTAAGAACGTGTTCCGTTGTTTCATCTTCTAGCTGGCAGGGGCAAAGGGGGCTTGACCGTCGTCTGAAGAAGTGCAGTTTAGCAGAAAAGTTGCCATGACCAGTAAGTAATTGTGTCATTACGTAATTTGGTGCTATCCAGTCTTGTGACAGACGCGTTTCTACCTCAGGAAATATCTGGTGGGTCCAGCGGCCTTTGTCAGATGCGTCCCATCTTAATTGCCAGGCATCCAACGCCCATCTCCTAATGATCTCCTGAGGTGTGCCCTCACCCTGCAATGAAGTTGACAGATCCTCTCTCACCGGCACACACAGCCTGCTTGGTGCAGACACCGCGCAATGAGCCACTCGAGCATCCAGTACAAGGTCTAGAGGCATAGCCCCCGCCACCACCTGAAGAGCCTCTGTGGAGCATGTCCTGTATGCTCTCGTCATAGCCATGAGTGCAGCCCTCTGTATCTGCAGCACCCTCAGCCGCTGAGCCTTAGTGGGTTTCCTCCACCAGGTGGACGCAGCATAAAGGACAGATGGGAGGAAGACAGTGCGGTAATATCTCAGCTGACATCTGTAGGAGATTCCCCAGTCCGCCCCTGAAAGGCTGCGCACTGCTGATGACAATCGCGTGGTCTTGGCTGCTAAGACCTCCAGATGTGGATCACAAGAATGACGACGACTGAGCTGCACCCCCAGGTATCTGACGACGTCCGCCGCACTGATCTGGCTGCCTCCAGCCCGGAACCTGAAGGGGTGACGGTGGTCAACACTGCCCATGTATAATACTGCCTGAGTTTTGTCCTGGGCAACCTCCAATTTAGCAGACTGGCACCATCTCATCACTCTCGCTGATATCTCCTCTGCCCGAGACACCAAGCCAGCCCTTGTGCTGGCGCCTATGGTGACTGCCAAATCGTCAACATATGCCACCGCTGTGCAGTCTTCACTGTCCAAATCTCTCAGCATCCCAGAGAAAGTAAGGTTCCACAAAGCAGAACCAAGTACTGAACCCTGAGGACAGCCTCTTGACACCTCAACTCGTGGCGTTTTATTTTTGGTACACAGCTCAGCATGTCGCCCACTGAAGTAGCTGTTAAGCAGCACATACAAATTGGAAGGTATCCCAATCTGTTTTAGCCTAGCAAGGATCATGGGCCACCAGAGTGCGTTGAAGGCTCCAGCAATATCAAAAAATATCGTCAGAACCCACTTGTTCCGCCTTTGCTGGATGTCATTCAGCAGAAATGCTATGGCATCCTCTGTACTCCTGCCCCTGGTGCAACCAAACTGATTGGGGTGCGAGTCTTCTGTGAGGTAGGGCTCAATGGCATTCAATACTAGCCTCTCAAGCAGTTTGCCCATGCAGGGAAGGAGGCTCACTGGGCGCAGGCTACCCATCAATGTTGGGTCCTTATCAGGCGACTTTAAAATCACCCTGATTTTTGCATTTTTCCACTTAGCAGGGAAGATGCCATCCTTCAAGGCATGATTATACAGGTCGAGCAGGCAGGCCAAGAAGGACTCTGGAGCCTCCTTGAGCATCGCAAAGTCAATGTAGTCGTCACCCGGTGCCTTGTTTCTGCCAAACCTCTTCATCCCGTCCTTCAGATCATTCATTGACCAACCCGGGAATGCAGGAGTATCTGGGGGTGTCACCACAACACGTCGCATCGCCCTCTGCTCCAGAGTATCCAGGGTCAGGTCATCTGGGGGGAATACCTTCTTGAGAAACATGTTGGCTGCCTCCTCCATAGTACCTGCATGTCTCCCACCGTCCGCAAACGCTGCCAATGCAAGATCTGGTGTTATCTTCTGTCTAACAATGCGATATGGGAGGGACCAGGGATCTGAATCGATCATGTCGACTACAAAAGTGCTCCAGGTCTTTCTCTTGCTTGTCCTAATCATCCTCTTATATAGTCTAAGTTGTTCCTTCAACACAGCCGTCCACCTCACCCTGTCAGGACCAGTAGCACGTTGGCGGGCGCGTTTACACCTTCTCACCTCACTCCGTTGTGCCCCAATTTCGTCAGACCACCATGCCTGCCTGGGCAAACCATTGGGTAGAGGCCTCTGAAGAGTGTTGCACGCAGCTGTCGTGATTACTTGACTCAGGCACTGTACATGTTCATCAACGGTCAGTGGGAAACGGTCAGCCATGACGTAGTCCACCATCCAGTACTGCAGCTCCCGACGAAATGCACCCCACCGAGCGTCCCTGGTCCTGAAATACCCAGCAGGTTGATCAAATGGTAGATCTCTCCTCATAACTATCTCAAAGCTGATGAGAGCATGCACACTGGACGTGGCAAAGTCTACCTTCCAACTGCGAACCATGGTCCCTAAGGTGGGTGTCACAATGGAAAGGTCTATGCTGGAGTTGCCATTGTGGTTGCTGAAGGTTGGTCCATCTCCACTCCCGTTAAGTAGTTCCAACTGCCAGCTCTGCATCCATCCCACTAGACATCTTCCCCTGTGATTACATGAGGCAGAGCCCCACAAGCTGTGCCAGCTATTGAAGTCTCCCAACAAAATGACCCCTGCTGACCCACGTCCCCTTAGTACATTGTCTAAACAGTCAAGGGTGTCCATAATGTCTCCCCTAGGAGGGACGTATACCGACACCATTACAATGGTGATACCCCCTTTATGCAATGATGCCACAGCTAATGAAGGGTTTGACAAATTGTCATGAAAGAACACATCCATGGACGGGTCGCCCACAGCAATGCACGCCAGAGGCCGGGAGTCAGGGCCATCCACCTTGTATAAAAGTCGAGTTCTGATACCAAATCCAGGTATGCGACCCCTAACCCATGGGGGCTCTTGAATGGCAGCTGCATGGATTTTTCCCCTCCTCATCTCCTCACGCATCTCCTCTACAACTACTTGTTCTCTGTTAGTATTCAGCTGTCCTACTCGTAGTAGCAGAGCATTACTCATGGGCACCATAATCAGTAAGCCTGACATGGTTTTCCATGGCTATCCTGTGGGATGGACAAACAAGCGAACCTGCATCATGCCCAGTAGGGCGCCCAGCCTCCTTACAATTTGAACATACCGCTGAACAGTTTTTATTGGGGCACGTCCGGTAACTATGCCCTTCCTCTGAACACCAGCCACACACCTCCGTCCTTGTACATGCTTTAGCTACATGTCCAAACTTCTGACATCGGTAACATCTGGAAACAGAAACATGGTCCACCACTCTGCACATCAGCCACCCAATCCTCAATCTGCCAGAAGCAATCAGCTGTGCCCGAACTGCCTGTGATACCTCAACAACCCACTTAGTCTCAGCAAGACCTCTTGGGCCTGCCTTGTGAATTGGTTTAAATCCATTTCGTCGCCCCTCTTCTGTGATATCCAGGCAATTGGCTTTCCAGAACTCTTCCTCCACCTCCTCAGGAGTCAAGGAAGAGGGTATTCCGTGGATCAACATCCTAGGAAGTCTGCTAGGGGCTTCCTTTATGGTAAGGCCCATCCCCTTGAATGTTGGGCTCTCCTGTAGTGTCTTAACACAAACTTGTTTTTCCATCTCCAAAACTATACCTCCGCCCCTTACAAGCCGGCTGTTTTTGATTTCCAGTCCAAGGTCACTTGGGTTGACACCTGTGGCTAGTGCCTTAATAGCGTCTACACCTTGGCCCTCTTTACCTCCCGTAATTAGGAGGGTTTGCCTTTTCGTGGATGGCTGGGGTCCGCCCCTATCTTTAATTCCTGCTCTTATCTCCGCCTTTATTTGAGAGATTGATTGAGGACGATTTGATTGAGGCAGGCTGGCTGAATTGCTACTCAGGCTAGCAGGATTGCCACGCAGAACCATCCCTAACCATCCCTAACCATCCCTAACCATCCCTAACCATCCCTAACCATCCCTAACCATCCCTAACCATCCCTAACCATCCCTAACCATCCCTAACCATCCCTAACCATCCCTAACCATCCCTAACCATCCAGAGATCACCAAGATCAACTCATTCGAACTGCAGCACTCCACGAGACTGACTGGCATTTCATTCCTCCATCCAGCCCTCATTTTGGAGGTTTATGGGAGGCTGCTGTGAAATCGACCAAACGACTACTCAAGATCATCACAACCAAGAACGACATTCTCTCCCTCGAAGCCTTCCAAACACTGGTCGCCAAGATCTCCGCAATACTCAACTCCCGCCCCATAACAGCAATTCCAAGTTCGCCACACGACATGGATTATTTAACCCCTGGGCACTTCTTAACCCTAGAATAGCACGGTAGTTTTTCTAACGCATTCATGCACAGTGGGGTGTTCAACACCCCGCAATCTTAATATCGAGTAAAAAAAATATTTTAACACATTTATATTGGTTTTCTTTAATTTAATTCGAAAGGAAAGGATTCATTGAATGATTTAAAACAAACAAAAAATTGAAAAAGAACATAATTAAACTTTTTAAATGGTATATGACAAAATCACAAAACGTTGAAAAAACTAGAAAACTCAGTCTTGAATTAGTGCAAACCAAAATTATTTCTTCCAAATCACATAAATGTTTTATAACTTTATTCAAACTAGAAAACGTTGACTATAATGTGAAAAAAGAATAATGAAAAAATATGGAACCATTACAGAGATACGAGGTTCAGCAGTCGAGGCATCTCATTGCACGATGCTCATTGCAAATTGGCTGACAGCAGGTGTCGCAGACTGATTTGGTTTTGCGGTCTCGGCTACGATCGCAAAATCCACATCTGGCATACTTCTCAAGTTGTTCCGGAGGATCATTCAATGGTGGTGTGTTGTTTTCGAACGACAATATACCCTTGATAATAGCTTTCAGACTCCTGGGGATACCCTTTACTTCATTACGCCTTATGAGGTGCGGCCTTATAAGTTCAGTGGCCAGGTCCAACAAGTAATCTTTTCTTCTGATTCGGCCCTTGCTTCCGCTGATGGCCCTGGACGTCCTGAGACAATATTCCTCAATTTCATACGTCCTCGATTAGAAGGAAGGTCCTTTTTCCAACAGTACCCACTTTTGCCAGAAATCACTCTCAAATTTCTTACTTTTTCCGGTGGTTCATCTGTGTCTCTTACTGGTGATTGAGAAGGGCCAGGAACTGCACTTGGCTCACCTCCTCCATCGTCGATCACTTGTTCAGGTTGAGAAGAATCCTCATCAACGTCCTCCTCCACTTCGAAATGTTCCTCCACCAAAACGCGAGCCTCCTCTTCATCAGACGAAGCATCTCCTCCCATGTCGCCGCCTTCATCTTCTTCTAATTGATGCAGAAGGGCAGCAATATCTGCATCCGTCAGAAACTCCTTTCTACAGCTCATAATTGCACGAAAAACACAAGAAACACACCGTTGACCAGGAGAAAATTGACTAGTAGTTACATGCACAGTGGGGTGTCGGACACCCCAAGCTCAGTTTGGACGCGCACTATACGGCTACTTGTCATGAACTGAACGATTTGGCGAATGTGGCAGGTAGAGGGAGAGTGAGAAAGGTTTTACATGGAAGGGCGAAGGGATGGGAATTCCCCAGAATCCAACAACACTCGTTGAAACTTTGTTTGGGGTGTCAGACACCCCGCTGTGTCGTTCTAGGGTTAATTTTCCGACCCTTAACAGCACCTCCTCCAGATCCTCGAATTAATGAAAGGTCTTCAATGAAGTCTCAATGGGCCCTCGTACAGCATTTGACTAATATCTTCTGGAATCGCTGGCGAACAGAATACCTTTCTCAGCAACAGTCAGCTTCAAAATGGAATGAAAAAGGATCGTCTCCGGCAAAAGAAGGCCAGATTGTCATCATAATGAACGACAACCTACTAAGTAAGTAGAATATCGTTTTATTACGATACTGAGTCGATGGACTATCGGACAGAAAGTGAATAGTGTCTACATTCGGCAAATTTATTTTAACATAGTCAAAAATGGGACGCAGGTGAGCCCACACTGCCGCTGGCGAATGTTCATTAAATTCAGATAATGTGCAGAAGGACTGCGCTTTTATTCCGTCATATGAATTCTTTAAGAAGTATACTTCAACAGTGTGGAGAGTGTACTGTTTGCGGCTCCCTCCAAAGTGTAGGGACTGTATTTCAGTTCCATACTTCAGCGAATAATTCTCGCTGAAATCACAATGGATAATGACTTCCTTTTCCTTCAGTCTGGCTTTTAATAGTTTTACTGACCGCTGCTGGTGGATCATTATCCCCTCATGATACATATAGTTCGACAGCTGGTGTTCCAAGGCATCCACTCCTTCTGCTACAGATGAAACAACCTCTTCCTTGGTAACATGCTTCACAGTCTTGATAGTCTTCCGTTTCGTCATAAAAGTTTCTGGCTTCAGTGCCCACTGATGATACGTTAACGGCCCATTCTCGAATTCCAAGTATGAGATCATTTGATCTTTGCAGACAGTACAACTGCGTTGCAAACAGGCAACACTTCCATTTTCGCAACACAGCTGAGCGACAATGTTGTGTGGGCTGCCTGATTCAATAGCCTTAGCTTTGTGTAGAGCAACTAACAAGAGGTTAAAATTCTCATGTACTTTGCAGGCACATGTATTTCTGTCAGCTGCCTTGGGCGGTAACACCCAAAATGGCTTGAGCTTGCAAAACGTAGAATAACCAATTTTATAATCCACTGATCTACAAAATTTCTTATGCAAATGCATCATGGTGTCACTAAGAAGTCGCTTTTGCTTCTTTACCTTCTTTCTCGTTACACAATCCCTTTTACCAGGGCACATTCTGCTAACATCGTCATCCTCAAAAAAAACGAATTACATCCTTCTGTATTACATGCGTCAGTTTCCTTATCCGCAAGCGATTAATGGAATTATTGATGCGATGGGTAACGCGATGTTGGAATAAACCCCAAGATATTGTGTTAAGGCCATGCATCAACTTGTACTTTCTGAATAAATTGATGTTTTTGGTGAAGATTGCACTAAACCTACTCTTTAGTTTTCTGCTTTTGATGGATCGGTAACTTGTTTCTATTCCGTGTTTCAATGACTGGCCAAACAAAAGGTTTTTCACTATATCTTTTTTGTTCCCTGAACTGACCAGATCATTCATCTTTTTTCTGGGGGATTTTAGTTCTGTTTTTTGCAGTCTATACTGCCTCTTCCTAAGACGTTCAGTAACTCTCTTCAATTTGGCAACTTCCTCCTTCAGCTTCTGTTTCTGCTTCATCAGTTTTGATCTATCACGGCGAACCTTCACAATGACGGCTCAAAGATTGTGCGTCAGAACCACTGAGAATCTAGGGACGCGGGAGCGTCCCGCCCGCCAACAAAACCGAAGCCCAAAAAACCGAAGCGACTGAGACACTGATTACGCGACGGAACAAGTTCGGGTTTTCACCCTATCGTAGCGCGGCTCCCTGAGTGTCTCGAGAGTTGATTTTTTGTACACCAACTCTCCAGGGGCACGTGAGGACGTAAACCAAATTTCAGCTCTCGGGAACATCAGGTGTCGGGGGTATAACAGTTTTAAAACCACTATTTTTCACGTTTTTCGTGTTCTTCTTCTTCTCGTTGTTGTTGTCGTTGTTGTTCATTGACGGGGCTACAGCCCAGCAGACAAATCGGATCGAGCTGAAATTTTGCACACACGTTTGTTATGCTCCAAGGGAGTGCCTTTTGAACATTTTTTCTCCCTCCCCCCATTTCCCTCCCAATTAGGGGGGAAATAGTGTTTTTTAGGAATTTCAAATGGTCATAACTCCTTCAAAATTGAAGCTTTTTCAGATTTTCTTTTTTAGTTGTGTTCAGCTTTTCAAACTGTTTAATTTGAGATCAAAAAATGCTTCCTAAGATGATAAATAAAGGAGTTATGGTGATTTTTCTATTTTCAACAACAACTGCCGCAAATATTGATGAAAATTGGTGCGGTTGGTCTTAAAATGTCCGCTAGGTTGTCTAGAATATGCTCAATGATTTTGAACTAAATCTCAATCTATTTGACTAATCCACAGCCAAAAATACGTGAATA
>CAWUBA010000059.1:0-19600 GCA_963920205.1 Stenodema calcarata | reverse complement strand
TTTGGTTTATTATCTTCGATAATGAACCATTGGAATCGCCCAAAGAAAAAAAAATTTTAACCCCCCCTCAAAATTTGTTGGTTTACGTTTCAAGATACGTAGATTCAGAAAATCGAATAAAAAAAAATCCGTCCGTCCGCCGTACGCCGTCCGCCGTCCGCCGTACGCCGTCCGCCGTCCGCGCCACTTTGCCCAGTTAGCGTTGAGTTAAAATTACGAAATTTTTTTTATGGGTTTCGACCAACCCCACAATGGTCCTCGAAACTTTTCATAACCCTAGGTCAAGGGGAAGGGGTTCAAAACGAATTTTGAAAATTTGAAAATCTCATATCTCGAAAAATTCATATAGAACGGTATGTTTTTTATTTCATATTTAGATAGAGTTTGTTCCGTAGAATTTTTTAAGACCATCCGCAGCTTCGTGGGACCAGCCGTTCGTTCACAATGAGGGCTCAAAGATTGTGCCTCACAACACGATCGTGTATCAAACTGTTGAAATACAGGTCCATTTTCATACTAACAAGCTCTTTGGAACATCATATGGCTTAAGTGATGTCGAGTTTGTTGTTCTGAGGTGCGTTTCGTGCTACGGAAATGAAGGTAATTTCGAATGTTTGTTGGTAGGTACTTCTTTTATAGAAAAATTATTACCGACGTAGTATTAAAAACCCCAGATTATATCGTATTAATTAATCATAATTAATAATAATTATTATTAATAATAAATACGAATTATTAATACCTAACAATAAATTATAATAATTTTCACTAGGTACCTACTTGATAAAATTGTTAATAATTAGTGATAATTGATAATAATAATTAATCTAACATTTAGGATCTAGACATTTAGACCTAGTGATCTAGACAGAAGGGTGATCTGTACAAAGAAGATAATGAACCGTTGTGTCAAGAATTTGCAGAGTTTTTTGGTTTATTATCTTCGATTTTTATTCGATTTTCTGAATCTACGTGTCTTGAAACGTAAACCAACAAATTTTGAGGGGGGGTTAAAATTTTTTTTTCTTTGGGCGATTCCAATGGTTCATTATCGAAGATAATAAACCAAAATCCGTCCGTCCGCCGTACGCCGTACGCCGTCCGCGCCACTTTGCCCAGTTAGCGTTGAGCTAAAATTACGAAATTTGGTTTCTGGGTTTGGACCAGCCCCACAATGATCCTCGGAACTTTTCATAACCCTAGGTCAAGGGGAAGGGGTTCAAAACGAAATTTAAAATTTCGACGATGTCTTATCTCCAAATATTTAACTGAACCGTGTAAATTGTAGTTCACCTTTGAATGACCTGAAAAATTACGAATCTTTTAAGACCAATTGGATTTTTGTGCGACCAGCCGTTCGTTCACAGTGACCGCGCAAAGTATTAGGAAAAACACTAAACTTTCGCGTCGATAACGGCCGTTATGTGACCCAACCCCCAGACGCCCAGAATAAAACTACCTTTTTACATCTTCCCGGTAAACTACAGTCTAGAAATTTTAACTGTGAGTCGGGGATAGACCACATTGCAATATTCACTCGGTTTCTCATCTGTAAAATTGTTTAAATAATACCTTTTTGTAATAATACAAATTAAATTATGATGATGAGCTATGGACTTGAAATTTTAAAAATAGGTCAGAACTGGATCACAATGCAATATTCACTCGGTTTCTTGTCTGTAAAATTGTTTAAATAATACCTATTTGTTTAAACAAATTAAATTTTGATGATGAGCTATGGACTTGAAATTTTAAATATAGGTCAGAAATGGATGACATTTCAATATTCACTCGGTTTGTATGACATGGTATGAGTATGGTATGGTATATTATTGTATGTATGATTTGGTATAATACAGTATGGTATGATAGGAAAGAAATTCGTATGGTATGGTATGAGTACGGTGAGAATATGGTATGGTGCCGATTTGCAACACAGAAGGGTGATCTGCACAAGGAAGATAATAAACCGTTGTGTCAAGAATTTGCAGAGTTTTTTTTATGGGTTTCGACCAACCCCACAATGGTCCTCGAAACTTTTCATAACCCTAGGTCAAGGGGAAGGGGTTCAAAACGAATTTTGAAATTTTGAAAATTCCATATCTCGAAAAATTCATATAGAATGGTATGTTTTTTATTTCATATTTAGATAGAGTTTGTTCCGTAGAATTTTTTAAGACCATCCGCAGCTTTGTACGACCAGCCGTTCGTTCACAATTACGGCTCAAAGATTGTGCCTCACAACACGATCGTGAATCAAACTGTTGAAATACAGGTCCATTTTCATACTAACAAGCTCTTTGGAACATCATATGTCTTGAGTGATGTCGAGTTTGTTGTTCTGAGGTGCGTTTCGTGCTACGGAAATGAAGGTAATTTCGAATGTTTGTTGGTAGGTACTTCTTTTATAGAAAAACTATTACCGACGTAGTATTAAAAACCCCAGAATTATATCGTATTAATTAATCATAATTAATAATAATTATTATTAATAATAAATACGAATTATTAATACCTAACAATAAATTATAAAAAATTTCACTAGGTACCTACTTGATAAAATTGTTAATAATTAGTGATAATTGACAATAATAATTAATCTAACATTTAGACCTAGTGATCTAGACCGAAGGGTGATCTGTACAAAGAAGATAATGAACCGTTGTGTCAAGAATTTGCAGAGTTTTTTTTTTTATTCGATTTTCTGAATCTACGTATCTTGAAACGTAAACCAACAAATTTTGAGGGGGGGTTAAAAAATTTTTTTCTTTGGGCGATTCCAACGGTTCATTATCGAAGATAATAAACCAAAAATATAACACCATGTCCCTAAATATTTGAAACAACTCAATGTTATAAATATTACTATTCCTGTAATTGGCTTTCCCGTCATTAATGTTATAAAGTAGGTAAATAAAATAATTCAGCGAAAAATAGATGCCAAGGAGCTAGGCGAATGATCCAGACCGAATTTTGGTGCCGTCCAAACTCTTAGGCGTGGGCGAGCGAAATCCCTTCTTCAAGCTCTACGGCGTAGGCAGATCTTCGGCGTTTTGTAGGTCATTTTACGAATCAATTGGAAACATTTGGAGATGGACTCCATTTTCTATCAAGGACGGCTCGATTCATCGGCATCAAACTAGAGAATCGGACTGAAAAACAACCCATTGAATAGTTTCCATGGGTTGATCGCGTAACCGTCAGATCGTCCTTGTCTGGTAGCCAAAATTTATCACCGCGATACCATTTCAGTTTCGGCTTATCGCTGGAGAACCGGAAGGTGGTGTTTTGAGGTAACCTATGTTCTATGCCAAGGTTGTTCAGGGCAGGTTTCCTGTTTTTATCTGGTTTTCAAGATTACTGCACTATCCCAACATAGCTTCTCCCGCTCAATAATTTCCCATCGACGTGGCCATTTGGTTCTTTTAGGATTGCTACGTGTAATTAACTATTAAAAACTATTAAATTGCTCCTTATTTTCCTGGTATTTTTTAAAAGTGTGATCCGCCAATTATTGCATTGCGAGAAAAGATGGCTACGAAAGGTTCTCAACGGTTGCCTTTGATCCGTTCCTTCCACGGTTTACTTGGGGAACATTCTCCTTCGATTTTTTCTCTTTTTTTGAAAGGTCGAAGTCATAAACGGATAAATAGCTGCTGCATTGGTCATCTACATAATTGGAAATTCTTGAACCGTAAATTACCGTTATACGCATCATTGATGTACTTCATGGCTCTACCTGCAAACTCATAGAGTTGAACGGCTGAAAGAATCTGATGCCATTTCGTCGACGGTGTGTCAAGGTTACAGGTCGAGTCGGCATCTCATTTACCAAGGAATGGAGGCCCAGATAATCCTCAATAAAGAGCTCAAAAATGGTTGAAAAATAACCTTGTACCTAATTTCTTCATAAATTAACATATTTATGAATTACAGATACTTTAATTACTTAAAACTAATTAGATAAAAATATATATATGGCTGTATACTAAAAAGGTAATGCCAAATAAACAAAATATAAAAACCTTGTACCTACAAAACACTATGGCGTTTCATGTGTGTTTTCAAGCTTTCTACCTACTGTTTTGAGGGATACGTGATCCTCAGGAAGTTGCCATTAATTTTCTTGAAAACGTTTTTTCTGCTCACCTACGCGTTCCCGACCTTGGCAGGCGGCCCTATGCCTCCGTATTTGTACTATATCCAATTCTTCCATTACCCGCGTGTTTAGGTTGCTCCCCACGGCATTCTGTTTTCCCGGCACATTCTTTCACTTGAACGTCTTGCTCGCGAATTTTTTGCCACTTTACTTATCTCTGTTTACATTTTCGGTCACCCACGTCTCGTTGCTTTGCATTAAAGACAGCTGTCAGCCTGCAACTTGGACCGGATAAGTAGGTGTGAGTTGGCGCTTGAAAGCGTACAGTTTCAGTAAATAATTGAGTAGGTCATCGCGATCCCTGATAACCATGTAATACCATAATGTTGCACTCTGTCTGGGAATTCTTCAATAATCTTCAATAATCTTCAATTCTTCAATAATCTTCAATAAACCAGCCAAAAACGCTTGCATACGTCTGCAACACATTGGGACATTTTATGTCTTTACTTTCCACGTTAGAAATCACTTCGAGAAATCAACACAAATTGCTATAGCAACGATAGGTTGTAATCGAAAACCATCAGAATAACAAAATAAAAACTAAATAGTTTCATAGATAACTTGAACCGCTCGTAGTTGTGTTGCTGACTACATTCTTTACCCTCAATTTTTTCATTCCTGTACAGCTCATCTGCCACTGAAGGTACGTGCGTCTGGTTAACATGAAACTATTCTATAAAATCTGACGATTCCAACGAGCGGTGAACGATTACTGTGGGATGCACGCAGACGGCGGTACAATTACTTAGTTACGGATTGGTTGTACGTGAAAATCATGCTAATATCAACTGTAACGCTTTTTTATAAATTTTATAATTTTCGACTCCATGTACCAAAGTAAAGACATGAAATGTCAAAATACCAAACCCTTACATTCGGTACACTTTTGATTTGTAACTGCCCAGAGGTAACGTTATTAGCCCATCTAGGGTTCCCTGGTTTGTCAGGTTCCAGTCTTCCTAAATCCCTTGTAGGACCCAAACGGTAACTAGAAACAAACAAGGTTGTAGGTACCTGAATATTTCCATTTCCAGATTTGTATTCTTATGATAAGAAACTTATTGCAACCTGCTTCTTGGTAATTCATATTGAGGGGAGATACATTTTTTTTTTTTTTTTTTTCGTGATTTATTTATTGCAACTGAAACATAGTACAATTCATCTAGCAATATTTCATTTCATGATAAGCTCACTAGGGGGGGTGGAGGTTTACAGCAAAACCTGGCCCATACTTGTATCAAGAACAGTTAAAAACACTGGATTACACTTGCACTATTTGCACAGCACAATTAGGTCCAGAGGTTTATTTCTCTTGAGTCGCCGAAGCTCTCCTTCGTTGTTTAAAACGTTGAGCATCTCCAGGTTCTCGTGTTTGTGGAGGCGATGTTCGTGCTTCCTTGCATATTTGGCGATAATTTCGGTGACCGTTTCTACCCTCAAGTCTCGATGAATATCATCATTCCGCATGAACCAGGGGGCCCGTACTATACTTCTCAATATTATATTTTGTCGGGTTTGGATTGTTTTAATATTTGATTTTTTCGCACAACCCCAGAGCTGTATCCCATAGGTCCAGATGGGGCGCAGTATCTCTTTATATATGAGTAATTTATTGTGTAGTGAGAGATGGGAGTTCCTTCCCATCATCCAGTACATCTTTCTGAACTTGATTTTTAGTTCCTGATTCTTTTTTTCAATGTGGTATTTCCAGTTAAGTTTGGAATCAAGGTGCATCCCTAAGTATTTTACAGTGTCAGAGTATGGAATTTTATTTGAATTGATCTCAACTTCTGGGGCTGAGATTTTTCTATTAGTAAAGTTGATGTGCACTGACTTTGTTTCATTCAGTTTCATTCTCCACATCTTGGTCCAATTGACAACCTTGTTAGTGGACGTCTGTAGATTGCGAGTTGCAGTTTCAGCGTCACCTCCAACAGAGAGGATGGCAGTATCATCAGCAAAAGTAGCTACAGTTGTATTTTCCTGTTGCGGAAGATCTCGTGTGTACAGCAGGTAGAGTACTGGGCCTAGGACACTGCCTTGTGGTACCCCTGCTTTTATAGGCTTCAAGACAGAGTATTGGTCACCCTGCTTTACCCTGAAATGTCTGTTCGCTAGGTAGGATTTTAGGAGTAAGTAGAACTGTTTTGGGAGATCCCTGTGCAGTTTATACTCAAGTCCCTTGTGCCAGACCTTGTCAAATGCCTGGGCCACGTCCAGAAAGATACTGGCACATATTTTTTTACCTTCTAAAGCCTTTTCTATTATGTTAGTGATTCTATGAACTTGATCTAGCGTAGAGTGGCGTTGCCTGAAACCGAATTGGTGGTCTGGTATCAATTTTCTGACTTCAATAATTGGTTTAAGCCGTTTGAGCAACAATTTTTCGAACAGTTTTGATAAGACAGGGAGGAGGGATATGGGTCGGTACCCCGCCTTTTCATTTGGTGATTTTCCTGGTTTGGAGATCATTATGACTTCCGCTACTTTCCACTGGGAAGGTACATAACGTAACCTGAACGTGGCGTTGATGATATGAAGTAGTTTAGTTATAGCCTTTTCAGGGAGCTCTTTCACAATTCGACCGGTTATCAAGTCATAGCCAGGGGTCTTTTTAGGATTAATGTTGCCTTTAATTTCATCTTTGAGTTCTTTTAACGTAACGGGCCGAATATCGAGCTCATCCGTTTTTTCTATCAGTGTTGCATTTTCTTCCGGTGTCTGTACTGGAAGAGGTTGAAAGGTTTCATAGAGATGATCTGCAAAAAGTTGAGCTTTCTCTAGGTTACTTCTGGCCCATGTCCCGTCATCCTTTTTGATTGGAGGAGAATGAACTTTAGGTCTATTTATACTTTTGGTTACCTTGTAGAGGGAGTATTCGGTGTCTTTCTCTGCAGTTAGGTTACTCAAAAAATGTTCAACTGATTGGTTATCCATTGATCTAATAAGATATTTAAGTTTGTTACCGAGTCTATTGAGAATAGTTTTGTTTTCAGGGGTTCTGTTATTCTTCCATTTCCTTCTAGCTTTACGTTTGGCGCACAGGAGATCCCTTACTTCTAGCGGATATGATTTCGAATTAGTGTCATAGTTGCTGTTTTGGTTTATTGGGGTACATAACCAGGCTGCTCGTTGTATGTTATTGATAAATAAGTCAAGTTCGTCTTCCAGTTGTTTAGGGGTTTTCAGAGGAACTTTAAGGTCGATCGATGTTTCCAATTGCTGCCGAAAACAGGGGAGATACATAAAAACTACAGTAAAACTCTGTGTCTCTGCACTCTTCCACTCAATACTTATCAATGTCTTTTCATTCACAATTCCTGATCACATTCAATCCCACGGGAACCCGCCAACTTTCTAAAGACCGACTTGAGCGCTTTTTTAGCGCGTATGAGCCTAGTGATATTCCGTTTCAAGCCCGTTTCTCGGGTAGGTTTCTAGCGTGGGTCGAAAACAGAGGCGTAGGGAGCTGCAAATATTCCGTGACCCAAACAATTTTTTTCAGTTTCCACCCATCCGGATCAAGATTATTATCTCGATATTAATAACAACCTGTGAAAAATTACGAAATGAAAGATTAATTATTCGTGAGCGTGATCTGCTAAGCTATCTTTCCGTTGCTATGGACAGCAATATGCCAGTAGGTTCTGTGCCTAAAGACGTATTTATAGTGTCATCAAATAGAGGACATGTGGAGAACTAACTCAATCTTACATGCATAGAGAATCCAATAGGGGTTCCAATAGGTTGAATATCGCAAAACTGTCTAAATTCCACGATATTTTGCCAAATTTGTAATTTCCAAGTTATAGGTGCATGTCATAATTTATGTGATTTCAATATCCTCCAGGTAAGTTATCGAATTAACTCCACTAGGTAACTTACTAACTGCGAGTTGTTTATTGCACTGTTTTGATCGTGTTGTGTTGTTTTGTTTTGCTTTGTCACACCAGATGGGGCCAGCGGTTCTGTACGAAAGCTGAGCGATGACCTCATCAAAACGAGAATCAACGGTAACTTTCTATTAACGCATTAATCCATTACTTTCAAAGTCCTTCACGGTGGTGGAAAATCATGTTATCTGTCAGAGAATTATTCACTGTCTATGAACAAGGCCTTGTTTATGAGGCATGTATTCCGATTCGAACTTTCTTCTGACCGCAGGAGCAACTTAATTGCATGCTGTTCTTGTTATTCAAGGTATTTTTGTACGAGCATGTCTTCCATCTTCCTACCTCCTTTTTTCTCTTCTTTCGTTACCTGTAAATCAGTTATCGCCTGTTGTAGCGAAAATTAGCATTTTTCTTCCCTTCAGCTATCTTTGTTTCCGATTTGGATGCCGTTCATTTATTCACAACATGATTTATTCAGGGTTTGGAATTATCTCTCCGTCGTTCCTTGAATAGCAAAGGAAGAATAATAATACGATTTTAAATTTAAATAATTTAAAGTTACCCCGATGACGTGTAAAGAGTTTGGATATGGTTGCTCACATGCCTCAGACGCCCCAATTTTTATTTTGCGATTCTAACAATTAACAAGGCCTCTTTTTGAACTATCATAAAACCGGTATATCCCCTTGCAGCCGTATTACTCCAAGCGTTAGCCGAATTTTTTGTACCAGTAATTCTCAATGTGGGTACAGGGCAAATTGTTAATCGATACGTTGGTCTAAAATGTTGGCCCCTATCATTTCCTGAATACCAAACTAATAGTAGGGCATATGTTTTGTCATTAGGTGGCTACCAAATACTACAGTAATGAACCGTTAATAGTCGTTGAACACTGCTTGTGGATAACCTATTTGTCGTTTTTATATTGTGTTCCTGGCACTTACTGACCCTTCATGATTTCCCATTTCGTCAATATGACATATTGAATCCAACATTTATTACTGTCAAAGCATGCTCGCATCTTGTGTGCACTGTTATTCATCTCTTGTCTTCTCTTTCCTTTCCACACTTTCCTCAACCTTTAGAAGAAGTCGAGGAGAATGACGATTTCACCAGCGATTTCTTCGCGAGGCGCTACAGCTTTGACCGCAAATCATCGAGTAAGTGAACTTGGTATTGAACACACCCATCTATGATTATCCTTCAATGTCAAAATTTAATGTTACGTGTCATCTTCACGCGATTTGACTTTCTCGGATAATTAGGTAGCGTTCGTTCTATTATTACGTTCGCAAGGCTTAATTTCCGTCATTACAAAGAAGTGCCTTAGCTGAATTCTCAATATTCAGATTGGTGTCATTAAAAAAGTTCTAATTATAAAATGTTGGAATTAGGTATGTCATGCTTCTGTGATAGAGCTATATTCAAACCATGACCGTATGAACGGACGATGAACGTATAATTTAATACGGCCTCTCAATAAAGACAGTTCAAGACCTGCCAGCCTCATAAAATAAATATTATGTGTTTCCTAATCACATAAATAGTTCTGCATTTGGATTTATGACCACATTAGAGAGGAATTCAAATCGATGAATTATTTTCGATTATGAAAATGCGTCCTTGAAGCATTTATACCCGGTTGGCCACCTTGATGCATAACTATCAATAATATCTATAATTACTATCTACCTGTTTCTATTGGGTAACAGAAACATAAAATGCTGCTTACTTCATGGTACTCACCACAACCCTACAGCTGATCTAGGAGTAACTACAACACCTGTGAATATTGTCATTAGAAAGTGTAGTTGCCCGAAGTAAATTGATTGATCAATACGAGTTCTTTTTGAACACATTTTTTACCTCCTTGATTCCAGTAGTTTGGATTTGAAAAAGGATTCACAAAACTGCGAATAGAGTTCATACATTCATTCATACGCGGACCATTTCTATTTGTGATTTGGTGATTATTGCGAGAATGGTTTTGCAATATTCAAATCGACATTAAGAGTGTTTTTGGCGCTCTTCGCTGCAAATATTCTGTACAAATTCAGGAATTAAAAGTCTATAGTTTGATCGTTGAATACAATGCTCGATCGCTAAGACTACTGTTTTGCCATAAAGTCAAGAATTAAGGCTCAATAGCCCAAAAAAAACTTGTAAGAAAATTCAATAGATGGCTGCACCATCGACCCTAAATTTAGATAGGTGATAATTCGAGTTCTATTGAACCGATTTTAGATCTGAAAACGGCTATGGACGTAAAAAGAGCGTAGAATTTTCGGAAATTAGTCGAAATGAGTCATAATCAAAAATTGAGAAAGTTGCGATCGTTTTTTTACATTTCCAAGCCATTTTTTGAAAAACTGAGGTAGCTCTGCAATGCACTGCATCGTCCTGAGTCCAAAACAATTTTCAGATTTCAAATCGGTTAATTAGAACCGACCGAAACGCGATTTTACGGAATGGGAGAGGCAAGGGGTGGAGGTGGTGAAGGAATCGCGGCAAGGGGCTGTTCTCGCGGGCGTCGCGCCGGTAGTCATCAAAGCACGTAAACCAAGGTCATCATTCGTTTCCTTGGAAACGTCAACACATTAGATGATCCCAATGAGGTTGGGGAACCACTTCCCTTTGCAAGTTGATTCGAACAGCGGGCAAAAGAATGGCGTTGTTTATTACCATATAATATTGTACAGTATACTTGTATATTATTGTACAAGTTTACTTGTTTAGTAATGTGGTGTATTGTATAATATTGAGTATATCTCAATATTACGATAAAACTATTTTATAAACCATAATTAAAATATTATGAAGAAACTACCTACATTATAAAAATGTATTCTTCCTACCGGCCGCAATCGTGACGACTTCCATACATAATCACATACACACGCACAGAAATTTGTTTAGAATGTTCTGAAACGGGTTTATATGTTGATAAAGGAATTTTTCGGAAGTCATTTCGAAATTTGGTTTTCAAGCCGATTGCAATACTACCTATCTTTTTCAAGCTTTGGTGATAGGGTGAAGAAAGTATAAATTTCAAAATATACAGGAAGATGAGTAGGTACTTCTTTTATATACCAGTAAATGAAGCTTTTAGTATACAGATTGTAGCAACATAATGTATCATGGTTGGTTCAATGTAGACGGCTCTCTTATTGGCATACTTCGATGTTTTCGAGGGTCAGAAACGCTGCGGATAGGGACCAATCTCAATATACTAGAGTGGGACCCGACGATGTGTGAGGCTTCCCCCACTCACTGGTTCCCCAAATCATCGCCTTGTTGCCTTCTAGGTACTCTTAGTTAGGACGTAGTCCAAACTCCTCGCTATTACGCACCGTGTTTGTACCATTTTCCATATCGTTTTCGACGAAGAGAACAGCCCCTTGCCGCTTCTCCTTCATCACCTCCACCCCTTGCCTCTCCTACACCGTAAAATCGCGTTTCGGCCGGTTCTAATTAACCGATTTGAAATCTGAAAATTGTTTTGGACTCAGGACGATGCAGTGCATTGCAGAGCTACCTCAGTTTTTCAAAAAATGGCTTGGAAATGTAAAAAAACGATCGCAACTTTCTCAATTTTTGATTATGACTCATTTCGACTAATTTCCGAAAATTCTACGCTCTTTTTACGTCCATAGCCGTTTTCAGATCTAAAATCGGTTCAATAGAACTCGAATTATCCCCTATCTAAATTTCCTTCATTTTGGTGCTGCTACGTGGTGGCTGATTTTAGAACTATACAAGGGCTATTGAGCCTTAAGCGCAAAACGGCCTCTCCCACTTGGGGATTCACTTGCCCGGGTGTTCTTCCTCCGGAATAATCCTTTGTATTCAAATCTCATACCGCTGCCTTACGATGTATCGTCTTACATCGGAGCTCTACCTTATTTGCGATTCGAATCCTTTTCAACAAAATGATTTATCATTCACCATTGTTTGGTCATGTGCTGTCTTGTCTGCCCTCCTTGTAATGCTGTTATTGATTTAAAAACCGCGCACTAGTTGAATCATGAAGATAGCATTTTTTTTTAATTTTATTTACTTTTTGTGGAGAACTACTATCAAGTGAGCTTACAAGTAATATAAACATAAACAATATAACATGTGACATGCAGTAATCAAAACTATCCTACGATAGCTGAAACCAATATAGATAATATTTCATTTTTGGCAATTAACAAGGTTGACTAGATAGTTACAATTCTTTTTTCTTTCTTTGGTATTAGCTGTGTGCTCACAAGAGGTCCGAATGCCACTTTCTTTTGAGGCGTCGCGATGATCGTGTTGGACGGGAGTCCTCAAGAATTCCTCTCACCAAGGGGCTGGGATGATTTGACATCCGTATGGCAAGCTGGGTGTACGAAGTCTGCATCATCCCAGCAACCCACGGGAGATCCAGATCTTCGTGCCGGCAGTCATTTCTAACAAACCAAGGGCAACTTGCAATGAGCCGAAGGGCTCGGTTCTGCACAGTCTGTATCCTTCGGATTTGTGACGCGGATGCCGAGTTCCATATTGCACAGCCATAAAGCCACAGAGGGCGGACAAGGGAGGTGTACAATAATCTCTTTAGATCCAGTGGTAGGTGGGGTGAGCAGAGGAGATGGTGCAGTTGGCCAAGTCTACGGCGTATAACTTTGTGCGAGGGTTTGAACTAGGGGTTGTAGTATGCTCATGAAACTTTCAATTTTGCTGATAAGTAGGGAAATCGAGTTGTTAGATGCCTCGGAGCTAGGCTGAAGGCATTCAGCGTATGATTTGGTTTGTAGAAAAGACTTGGGTTGCATGATCTGGGGGCGTTGTGACGCAGGGCTTGTGGTAGGAGGTAATGGGTTCTTCTTGAGGTTTTCAATTCGGCTAGGGGGTGTAGTTTTTGGAGACGTACATGTACGGGACATCCTTTGTAGTTGGCTGTGTGGAGACCACCACAGTTCACACATTTAGGAGCGTCAATAGCAAGTTTTGTGCAGTTGGATGTGGCATGACATTGTTCACATTTTACACACCGAGGTGACATGCTACAGTAATTGCGACTGTGACCGAATTCCTGACAATTGGTACACTGAATGACTGTTCTGTTAGGGCAGGGTGGTTCCACTTTAATTACAGCACCATATAGTCGATTGAGACTAAATATTTCATTATTTTTAGGATTCGGTTTGAGGTCAAGAAAAAATAGAGGTAAAGGATTCTTTGACACCGGATGTAGTACGTGCAGCATTTGGGAAGGCTCGTAACCGAGCGCTTTTATTTCAGCCATCAATGTATTGACATCGCTCGAATGATGAAGGCCTCTAAGAACGACCCGGAAAGGTCTCTCGGAGTTTGCCAGATAGGTGTGGAATTGAGCGTTTTTACTTTTAAGATATGTTGTCATTGTTCGGTAACCATGTATCGAATCGAACATGAACTTGACTCTGTCTGACGAAGATAAGTGTTTGTACGTGCCGACGTTTAAATCATTGATTTCTTCAAGGACTTTGTTGATGTTGGTTACGTTTCGAACAAAGATAGGAGGAGGTTTCGGACTTTGAGCAGTCGCAGGTAGTTGGTTAGATGTTTCGCTATCCATTGTATCCAGCGGTGCAAATTTGTTTGATAAGGGGACACTAGAATGGCTTGTTTTGACGCGCTTGTTGGGAGGTCTGGGGGGCCCACCAAAAGGTGGGTCAGTATCTTCGGCCATGGGTCACTCTTTGTGCCCCGTCGATAGTATGAATACCGATAAGAGAAAGGATAGCAAAAGAGACAGAAACTGATATGAAAAGAGAGAGAAAATCGAATTGACTCACTGATAGGGTGTAGGTGCTTATCGTACCGAGTTCACGGAAAGATGGAATGAATTGTGAAATACCACAACAATAGTTGTTGTGGTATTTCACAATTCATTCCCGTCGATTATTCAGGTCGATAATTCTATTTCCGTACTTGTGTATGACTCTGAATTTACATGTTTAATATATATTTTGTTACTGAAAATAGCACCTTCGAAATAGCAATTGAAACGTTGTTTTCGTAAATTTCAGTTTTTAATTTGGATAGTGAAATCAACAGCATTTAAATGTAGAGAGGATTTGTGGTAGATCAATCAAAGGTCCAGTTATTCCTCTAATGGATTCAGCTCAGTATGAAAAGGTTTTCTGCAAACATGTATATTTTTCATTCTTTTAATACATAATATTATTGGAAAATAATGGGGTAATAATATTTTTGAACTGTTTTGACATTGATGGTTGAAATCCTGAATATCACCAGCTCACCTATTTTTTTAAACACCCTTTACGAATTACAAGGTCAGTAGAAGAAGCTGAAATTTGGATTGAGGCAATTTCTAGGTTTTCAAGCATTTTCAATGTTCAAGGGTTGAACATGGCCCTCTTGTACTTGGAGCTTTTCTTTCTACGAGTCTTGTCAAGAAACGTAGATTTTATTGATTTGGAAAGTACGTACCTAATGTATTTAATCTCGTTCATTTAAGTCCTCTATAATTCCTTACTGACTTTCAACGAATATTTATGAGTTCTCTGCATTATAATAGTATTCGTATCTTTTTACATACGGCGTACGGCGGACGGACGGATTTTTTTTTATTCGATTTTCTGAATCTACGTGTCTTGAAACGTAAACCAACAAATTTTGAGGGGGGGTTAAAAATTTTTTTTCTTTGGGCGATTCCAATGGTTCATTATCGAAGATAATAAACCAAAATGAAGTACGAGGTACGCGGTGTGGGTGTGGGAGGGGGCGCAGAGACATAAGAGGTCTCGTCGTATGACGCACTAGTTGGCCTCCTGCCAGCCGTCTGGGGTTAACATTTTTTTTTCTTTGGGCGATTCCAATGGTTCATTATCGAAGATAATAAACCAAAATTACACGGTTCAGTTAAATATTTTGAGATATGACATTGTCGAAATTTTAAATTTCGTTTTGAACCCCTTCCTCTTGACCTAGGGTTATGAAAAGTTTCGACGATCATTGTGGGGCTGGTTCAAACCCAGAAACCAAATTTTGTAATTTTAGCTCAACGTTAACTGGGCAAAGTGGCGCGGACGGCGTACGGCGGACGGACGGATTTTGGTTTATTATCTTCGATAATGAACCATTGGAATCGACCAAAGAAAAAATTTTTTTAACCCCCCCTCAAAATTTGTTGGTTTACGTTTCAAGACACGTAGATTCAGAAAATCGAATAAAAAAACTCTGCAAATTCTTGACACAACGGTTCATTATCTTCTTTGTACAGATCACCCTTCTGTCTAGATCACTAGGTCTAAATGTCTAGATCCTAAATGTTAGATTAATTATTATTATCAATTATCACTAATTATTAACAATTTTATCAAGTACCTAGTGAAAATTATTATAATTTATTGTTAGGTATTAATAATTCGTATTTATTATTAATAACAATTATTATTAATTATGATTATTATGATTAATTAATACGATATAATTCTGGGGTTTTTAATACTACGTCGGTAATAATTTTTCTATAAAAGAAGTACCTACCAACAAACATTCGAAATTACCTTCATTTCCGTAGCACGAAACGCACCTCAGAACAACAAACTCGACATCACTTGAGCCATATGATGTTCCAAAGAGCTTTTAGTATGAAAATGGACCTGTATTTGAACAGTTTGGTCGACGGTCGTGTTGTGAGGCACAATCTTTGAGCCGTCATTGTGAACGAACGGTCGTACACAGCTGCGGATGGTCTTAAAAAATTCTACGGAACAAACTCTATCTAAATATGTAATAAAAAACATACCGTTCTATATGAATTTTTCGAGTTTTGGAATTTTCAAAATTTCAAAATTCGTTTTGAACCCCTTCCCCTTGACCCTTGGTTATGAAAAGTTTCGTGGATCATTGTGGGGCTGGTCCAAACCCAGAAACCAAATTTCGTAATTTTAACTCAACGCTAACTGGGCAAAGTGCCTCGGACGGCTGACGGCGTACGGCGGACGGACGGATTTTTTGGTTTATTATCTTCGATAATGAACCATTGGAATCGCCCAAAGAAAAAAAAATTTTAACCCCCCCTCAAAATTTGTTGGTTTACGTTTCAAGATACGTAGATTCAGAAAATCGAATAAAAAAAAATCCGTCCGTCCGCCGTACGCCGTACGCCGTCCGCCGTCCGCGCCACTTTGCCCAGTTAGCGTTGAGTTAAAATTACGAAATTTTTTTTATGGGTTTCGACCAACCCCACAATGGTCCTCGAAACTTTTCATAACCCTAGGTCAAGGGGAAGGGGTTCAAAACGAATTTTGAAAATTTGAAAATCTCATATCTCGAAAAATTCATATAGAACGGTATGTTTTTTATTTCATATTTAGATAGAGTTTGTTCCGCAGAATTTTTTAAGACCATCCGCAGCTTTGTACGACCAGCCGTTCGTTCACTATGAGGGCTCAAAGATTGTGCCTCACAACACGATCGTGTATCAAACTGTTGAAATACAGGTCCATTTTCATACTAACAAGCTCTTTGGAACATCATATGGCTTAAGTGATGTCGAGTTTGTTGTTCTGAGGTGCGTTTCGTGCTACGGAAATGAAGGTAATTTCGAATGTTTGTTGGTAGGTACTTCTTTTATCAAAAAATTATTACCGACGTAGTATTAAAAACCCCAGATGTATATCGTATTAATTAATCATAATTAATAATAATTATTATTAATAATAAATACGAATTATTAATACCTAACAATAAATTATAATAATTTTCACTAGGTACTTGATAAAATTGTTAATAATTAGTGATAATTGATAATAATAATTAATCTAACATTTAGGATCTAGACATTTAGACCTAGTGATCTAGACAGAAGGGTGATCTGTGTCAATGATAATGAACCGTTGTGTCAAGAATTTGCTGAGTTTTTCCGCATGTAATCGGCACTCAGTAGGTATTTTTCACCTTTTTTCCTCAGTTACATTTGCATGTTTGTCGCACCTTGTGAACGTTGGCTTATGTGTGCTTTGTGCCTCCCTTTTTGCACCCGTTTTGCATGCAGTCGGTGGTCTGTCATCCAACGACTCTTTGTGGGGTGACATCTCTCTGGCTCGCCGCCTCAGTGAAGCCGGCATCCGCAGGACTTCTGGTGAGTTTGATATTAATTATATCCGTGCTTGCTCCATCCTACTTTCATTATGACCAATATTGAGTAATCGTGCTCGTGCATGACTGTCGATAGTTGGTGTGGCTATCTAATGTATTTGTCCATTGTAGCTACCTATCTCATGTACATTAGGTACCGTAAACCGGGGTCAATAGGGAAATTGCTTAATTTCAATAGGGAAAATTTCCCCTGATCTACTAGTGAATAAAAGAAAACTGCGAAAACTCACATGCTCGACGCGGGACCTGTTGCATACGCAAAAGTAGGACAACTTTTGTGAAACAACTAATTTGAGTCATAAAACTTATCATTGCCTCTGATCTTGCCATACATCGAGAAGAGATTGCCTTATCACTGATGTTGTACTGGTTCTCCTGGTCCGTTTGGTTTACATTTGGTTGTTGTGGCTGCTCCGATTCGCCCTCCATGTTCATAAATAACACTTTCCTCGACGTCTGTTCCTAGTAACCTCTGCGTCCGTATTGACCCCGGTTTACGGTACCTGTTTTGTATGTATCAGGTTGGTAATGTAATGTTCTACATACAGATAGGTAATTTATTAATGCCGATTTTCATTTTTAACAATACCAACTTCAACTTCACGTTCTAATTTGCAGGATATTCCAGTATACAGGGTGTCTAGGGTTTCGATGGGACAAACTCAGGGAATCGATTCTGCAGATAATTTGCAACAAAAAGTGCCTCTTAGAGTTTTTTTTTTAGAGACTTCATTTTGGAGTTATTTACGATTTAAGATTTTTTTCGTGTTTTCGACCCTAACTCAGTTAAACGGCCATAACTCCCTTAAATAACTATGTAAAGTAAAGGTTGAGGATACCGTTGGAAAGAGCATTAAATTTCCTATCTCCTTGATTATAAAATCAAATTGTTTCGATTAGTCCTCATTGGTGAAAAAATGGTCAAAGTCCAAAGTGTGAGCATTTTTTAAGAATCACCATGTTTCTTTCTTTTTTTGCGCTATTAGTACGAAAGTGTTTCAGTGGGCACTCCTCGGGAAAAACTTGCCCAAAACCTCAGCTTTCGAATGGTATAAGAAAAAAAATTTTACAGTGAAATTTGACGGAGAAAATGACGTTTGAATCCTGAAAAACGTGAGTTTTTAGTTGAAATCAACGTTTCTCACCAAAAGCCGACGTGCATCATGAAAACGAGTTCGATATCGCTATTTATGCATTTTTTGACGCTGAATCGAATGGTGACACTCTTTGCCTCCGCAATTAAGAAGAAACTCGTTTTTTTTTTCATCTTAATTTAATTTAGTGATTACAGTAGGTTCTCAAAATGCCCCCCTCCTTGCTGAACACAAAGGCGGCATCTCCGACGCACGCTCCTCGAGACATTCCGTAACTGGTGCTCATTTCGCATTAACCCGACACATTCCTGTACTCTGGAAAAAACAGATAGTATTAGTTTGAGTAATCACTTAGGTTGAAGCAGAGTTAGGTCATTGTATCCGCAAAAATTTTGGTAGGTTTTTTGTTATTTTGAAAATTGTCTTATTGCGTGGAATCTACTTACCTAATGATGAGGGCTTCCCTCGTGTCCGCCGCTTCTGCGTAGACTAAGGACTTTAGTGTACCCCATACGTAGAAGTCCATGGGGGTCAGATCAGGGCTCCTGGGTGGCCAGGCTACCGGTCCATAACGACCGATCCACTGCCCTGGAAAATGGACGTTCATCCAATCACGGATGATTCGGGCGTTATGGGCTGGGCAACCGTCCATCTGAAACCATAGCTGACCCCTCCGGTTTAGCGCAATGTCCTCTATGAAGTTGAAAAATTCCTCATTGAGAAGTGCCTCAAAGTCTGGAAGAAGAAATCATTGATGAAAAATATTATTTGAACTCAAATTTTACTCATTTATAAAAATGGCCACTTAAACTCGGTTTTCTGTCCTTACTCTGTGCGTTGAGAGTTGCAGGAACTATGAAGGGGCCGACAAGGTGCTGGCCAACCAGCCCAGCCCAAACGTTCACCCGAAATTCATATTGTTGGTGGCTCTCATGGATCGCAAAAGGGTTTTCCTCTGCCCACCTGTTGATGAATATTATTTGTCATCAGTTGCGAGGACGTGTATCATTGCAGTTACACCTGCCTAAGCTAATGAAGTCCTAATACCAACCTGTGCGTATTTCGGGTGTTGAAGACACCCGTTCTGGTGAAGGTAGCTTCGTCTGTCCAAATAATGTTATCCTCAAATCCGGGTCTTTGAGACAGAAGCCACTCGCAGAACATCATTCTGGACGCATAGTCCCTTGCCAGGAGGCTTTGGACCCGAGTGAAATGGTATGGGTATAAACCATTTCTCTGGAGAACCTGGTGAACACGCTGGTGCGATACACCAACCTGAGAGACAAAAAAAAAAACGTTTTATTTGGGTA
>CAWUBA010000058.1:0-95861 GCA_963920205.1 Stenodema calcarata | reverse complement strand
CTTAGTGAATACGAAAAAAAGTTGACTTCATATCGACTCGAGGTGTTTATTTGAGTTCGAATGGACCTTCAAGAAGAGCAATTGTCGACTCAAATACTTCGTGAAAACGAAAAAAAGTTGACTTCATATCGACTCGAGGTGTTTATTTGAGTTCGAATGGACCTTCAAGAAGAGCGATTGTCGACTCAAATACTTCGTGAAAACGAAAAAAAGTTGACTTCATATCGACTCGAGGTGTTTATTTGAGTTCGAATGGACCTTCAAGAAGAGCGATTGTCGACTCAAATACTTCGTGAAAACGAAAAAAAGTTTACTTCATATCGACTCGAGGTGTTTATTCGAGTTCGAATGGACCTTCGAGAAGAGCGATTGTCGACTTAAATACTTCGTGAAAACGAAAAAAAGTTGACTTCATATCGACTCGAGGTGTTTATTTGAGTTCGAATGGACCTTCAAGAAGAGCAATTGTCGACTCAAATACATCGTGAAAACGAAAAAAAGTAGACTTCATATCGACTCGAGGTGTTTATTTGAGTTCGAATGGACCTTCAAGAAGAGCAATTGTCGACTCAAATACATCGTGAAAACGAAAAAAAGTAGACTTCATATCGACTCGAGGTGTTTATTTGAGTTCGAATGGACCTTCAAGAAGAGCAATTGTCGACTCAAATACATCGTGAAAACGAAAAAAAGTAGACTTCATATCGACTCGAAGTGTTTATTTGAGTTCGAATGGACCTTTAAGAAGAGCAATTGTCGACTCAAATACATCGTGAAAACGAAAAAAAGTAGACTTCATATCGACTCGAGGTGTTTATTTGAGTTCGAATGGACCTTCAAGAAGAGCAATTGTCGACTCAAATACATCGTGAAAACGAAAAAAAGTTGACTTCATATCGACTCGAGGTGTTTATTTGAGTTCGAGTGGACCTTCAAGAAGAGCAATTGTCGACTCAAATACATCGTGAAAACGAAAAAAAGTAGACTTCATATCGACTCGAAGTGTTTATTTGAGTTCGAATGGACCTTCAAGAAGAGCAATTGTCGACTCAAATACATCTAGAATACAAAAAAAAGTTGACTTCATATCGACTCGTGGTGTTTATTTGAATTCGAATGGACCTGCAAGAAGAGCAATTGTCGACTCAAATACATCGTGAATACAAAAAAAAGTTGACTCCATATCGACTCGAGGTGTTTATTTGAATTCGAATGGACCTGCAAGAAGAGCAATTGTCGACACAAATACATCGAGTTAAACGAAAAATTTCAACTTCATATCGACTCGAAGTCTTTATTTGAGTTCGAATGGACTTTCAAGAAGAGCAATTGTCGACTCAAATACATCGTGAAAACGAAACAAAGTTGACTTCATATCGACTCGAGGTGTTTATTTGAGTTCGAATGGACCTTCGAGAAGAGCGATTGTCGACTCAAATACTTCGTGAAAACGAAAAAAAGTTGACTTCATATCGACTCGAGGTGTTTATTTGAGTTCGAATGGACCTGCAAGAAGAGCAATTGTCGACTCATATACATATTGTAAACGAAAAAAAGTTGACTTCATATCGACTCGAGGTGTTTATTTGAGTTCGAATGGACCTTCAAGAAGAGCAATTGTCGACTCAAATACATCGAGTTAAACGAAAAAAGTCGACTTCATATCGACTCGAGGTCTTTATTTGAGTTCGAATGGACCTTCATGAAGAGCAATTGTCGACTCAAATACATCGTGAATACAAAAAAAAGTTGACTCCATATCGACTCGAGGTGTTTATTTGAGTTCTAATGGACCTTCAAGAAGGGCAATTGGCGACTCAAATACTTAGTGAATACGAAAAAAAGTTGACTTCATATCGACTCGAGGTGTTTATTTGAGTTCGAATGGACCTTCAAGAAGAGCAATTGTCGACTCAAATACTTCGTGAAAACGAAAAAAAGTTGACTTCATATCGACTCGAGGTGTTTATTTGAGTTCGAATGGACCTTCAAGAAGAGCGATTGTCGACTCAAATACTTCGTGAAAACGAAAAAAAGTTGACTTCATATCGACTCGAGGTGTTTATTTGAGTTCGAATGGACCTTCAAGAAGAGCGATTGTCGACTCAAATACTTCGTGAAAACGAAAAAAAGTTTACTTCATATCGACTCGAGGTGTTTATTCGAGTTCGAATGGACCTTCGAGAAGAGCGATTGTCGACTCAAATACTTCGTGAAAACGAAAAAAAGTTGACTTCATATCGACTCACGTGTTTATTCGAGTTCGAATGGACCTTCGAGAAGAGCGATTGTCGACTCAAATACTTCGTGAAAACGAAAAAAAGTTGACTTCATATCGACTCGAGGTGTTTGTTTGAGTTCGAATGGACCTTCAAGAAGAGCGATTGTCGACTCAAATACTTCGTGAAAACGAAAAAAAGTTGACTTCATATCGACTCGAGGTGTTTATTCGAGTTCGAATGGACCTTCGAGAAGAGCGATTGTCGACTCAAATACTTCGTGAAAACGAAAAAAAGTTGACTTCATATCGACTCGACGTGTTTATTCGAGTTCGAATGGACCTTCGAGAAGAGCGATTGTCGACTCAAATACTTCGTGAAAACGAAAAAAAGTTGACTTCATATCGACTCGAGGTGTTTATTTGAGTTCGTATGGACCTCCAAGAAGAGCAATGGTCGACTCAAATACATCGTGAAAACGAAAAAAAGTTGACTTCATATCGACTCGAGGTGTTTATTTGAGTTCGAATGGACCTTCAAGAAGAGCAATCGTCGACTCAAATACATCGTGAAAACGAAAAAAAGTTGACTTCATATTGACTCGAGGTGTTGATTTGAGTTCGAATGGACCTTCAAGAAGAGCGATTGTCGACTCAAATACTTCGTGAAAACGAAAAAAAGTTGACTTTATATCGACTCGAGGTGTTTATTTGAGTTCGAATGGACCTTCAAGAAGAGCGATTGTCGACTCAAATACTTCGTGAAAACGAAAAAAAGTTGACTTCATATCGACTCGAGGTGTTTATTTGAGTTCGAATGGACCTTCAAGAAGAGCAATTGTCGACTCAAATACTTCGAGAAAACGAAAAAAAGTTGACTTCATATCGACTCGAGGTGTTGATTTGAGTTCGAATGGACCTTCAAGAAGAGCAATCGTCGACTCAAATACTTCGAGAAAACGAAAAAAAGTTGACTTCATATCGACTCGTGGTGTTGATTTGAGTTCGAATGGACCTTCAAGAAGAGCAATTGTCGACTCAAATACATCGTGAAAACGAAAAAAAGTAGACTTCATATCGACTCGAGGTGTTTATTTGAGTTCGAATGGACCTTCAAGAAGAGCAATTGTCGACTCAAATACATCGTGAAAACGAAAAAAAGGTGACTTCATATCGACTCGAGGTGTTTATTTGAGTTCGAATGGACCTTCAAGAAGAGCAATTGTCGACTCAAATACATCGTGAAAACGAAAAAAAGTAGACTTCATATCGACTCGAGGTGTTTATTTGAGTTCGAATGGACCTTCAAGAAGAGCAATTGTCGACTCAAATACATCGTGAAAACGAAAAAAAGTAGACTTCATATCGACTCGAGGTGTTTATTTGAGTTCGAATGGACCTTCAAGAAGAGCGATTGTCGACTCAAATACTTCGTGAAAACGAAAAAAAGTTGACTTTATATCGACTCGAGGTGTTTATTTGAGTTCGAATGGACCTTCAAGAAGAGCGATTGTCGACTCAAATACTTCGTGAAAACGAAAAAAAGTTGACTTCATATCGACTCGATGTGTTTATTCGAGTTCGAATGGACCTTCGAGAAGAGCGATTGTCGACTCAAATACTTCGTGAAAACGAAAAAAAGTTGACTTCATATCGACTCGAGGTGTTTATTTGAGTTCGAATGGACCTTCAAGAAGAGCAATTGTCGACTCAAATACTTCGAGAAAACGAAAAAAAGTTGACTTCATATCGACTCGAGGTGTTGATTTGAGTTCGAATGGACCTTCAAGAAGAGCAATCGTCGACTCAAATACTTCGAGAAAACGAAAAAAAGTTGACTTCATATCGACTCGTGGTGTTGATTTGAGTTCGAATGGACCTTCAAGAAGAGCAATTGTCGACTCAAATACATCGTGAAAACGAAAAAAAGTAGACTTCATATCGACTCGAGGTGTTTATTTGAGTTCGAATGGACCTTCAAGAAGAGCAATTGTCGACTCAAATACATCGTGAAAACGAAAAAAAGTTGACTTCATATCGACTCGAGGTGTTTATTTGAGTTCGAATGGACCTTCAAGAAGAGCAATTGTCGACTCAAATACATCGTGAAAACGAAAAAAAGTAGACTTCATATCGACTCGAGGTGTTTATTTGAGTTCGAATGGACCTTCAAGAAGAGCAATTGTCGACTCAAATACATCGTGAAAACGAAAAAAAGTAGACTTCATATCGACTCGAGGTGTTCATTTGAGTTCGAATGGACCTTCAAGAAGAGCAATTGTCGACTCAAATACATCGTGAAAACGAAAAAAAGTAGACTTCATATCGACTCGAAGTGTTTATTTGAGTTCGAATGGACCTTTAAGAAGAGCAATTGTCGACTCAAATACATCGTGAAAACGAAAAAAAGTAGACTTCATATTGACTCGAGGTGTTTATTTGAGTTCGAATGGACCTTCAAGAAGAGCAATTGTCGACTCAAATACATCGTGAAAACGAAAAAAAGTTGACTTCATATCGACTCGAGGTGTTTATTTGAGTTCGAATTTACCTTCAAGAAGAGCAATTGTCGACTCAAATACATCGTGAAAACGAAAAAAAGTAGACTTCATATCGACTCGAGGTGTTTATTTGAGTTCGAATGGACCTTCAAGAAGAGCAATTGTCGACTCAAATACATCGTGAAAACGAAAAAAAGTTGACTTCATATCGACTCGAGGTGTTTATTTGAGTTCGAGTGGACCTTCAAGAAGAGCAATTGTCGACTCAAATACATCGTGAAAACGAAAAAAAGTAGACTTCATATCGACTCGAAGTGTTTATTTGAGTTCGAATGGACCTTCAAGAAGAGCAATTGTCGACTCAAATACATCGTGAAAACGAAAAAAAGTAGACTTCATATCGACTCGAGGTGTTTATTAGAGTTCGAATGGACCTTCAAGAAAAGCGATTGTCGACTCAAATACTTCGTGAAAACGAAAAAAAGTTGACTTCATATCGACTCGAGGTGTTTATTCGAGTTCGAATGGACCTTCGAGAAGAGCGATTGTCGACTCAAATACTTCGTGAAAACGAAAAAAAGTTGACTTCATATCGACTCACGTGTTTATTCGAGTTCGAATGGACCTTCGAGAAGAGCGATTGTCGACTCAAATACTTCGTGAAAACGAAAAAAAGTTGACTTCATATCGACTCGAGGTGTTTATTTGAGTTCGAATGGACCTTCAAGAAGAGCGATTGTCGACTCAAATACTTCGTGAAAACGAAAAAAAGTTGACTTCATATCGACTCGAGGTGTTTATTTGAGTTCGAATGGACCTTCAAGAAGAGCGATTGTCGACTCAAATACTTCGTGAAAACGAAAAAAAGTTGACTTTATATCGACTCGAGGTGTTTATTTGAGTTCGAATGGACCTTCAAGAAGAGCGATTGTCGACTCAAATACTTCGTGAAAACGAAAAAAAGTTGACTTCATATCGACTCGATGTGTTTATTCGAGTTCGAATGGACCTTCGAGAAGAGCGATTGTCGACTCAAATACTTCGTGAAAACGAAAAAAAGTTGACTTCATATCGACTCGAGGTGTTTATTTGAGTTCGAATGGACCTTCAAGAAGAGCGATTGTCGACTCAAATACTTCGTGAAAACGAGAAAAAGTTGACTTCATATCGACTCGAGGTGTTTATTCGAGTTCGAATGGACCTTCAAGAAGAGCAATTGTCGACTCAAATACATCGTGGAAACGAAAAAAAGTTGACTTCATATCGACTCGAGGTGTTTATTTGAGTTCGAATGGAACTTCAAGAAGAGCAATTGTCGACTCAAATACATCGTGAAAACGAAAAAAAGTAGACTTCATATCGACTCGAGGTGTTCATTTGAGTTCGAATGGACCTTCAAGAAGAGCAATTGTCGACTCAAATACATCGTGAAAACGAAAAAAAGTAGACTTCATATCGACTCGAAGTGTTTATTTGAGTTCGAATGGACCTTTAAGAAGAGCAATTGTCGACTCAAATACATCGTGAAAACGAAAAAAAGTAGACTTCATATTGACTCGAGGTGTTTATTTGAGTTCGAATGGACCTTCAAGAAGAGCAATTGTCGACTCAAATACATCGTGAAAACGAAAAAAAGTTGACTTCATATCGACTCGAGGTGTTTATTTGAGTTCGAATTTACCTTCAAGAAGAGCAATTGTCGACTCAAATACATCGTGAAAACGAAAAAAAGTAGACTTCATATCGACTCGAGGTGTTTATTTGAGTTCGAATGGACCTTCAAGAAGAGCAATTGTCGACTCAAATACATCGTGAAAACGAAAAAAAGTTGACTTCATATCGACTCGAGGTGTTTATTTGAGTTCGAGTGGACCTTCAAGAAGAGCAATTGTCGACTCAAATACATCGTGAAAACGAAAAAAAGTAGACTTCATATCGACTCGAAGTGTTTATTTGAGTTCGAATGGACCTTCAAGAAGAGCAATTGTCGACTCAAATACATCGTGAAAACGAAAAAAAGTAGACTTCATATCGACTCGAGGTGTTTATTAGAGTTCGAATGGACCTTCAAGAAAAGCGATTGTCGACTCAAATACTTCGTGAAAACGAAAAAAAGTTGACTTCATATCGACTCGAGGTGTTTATTCGAGTTCGAATGGACCTTCGAGAAGAGCGATTGTCGACTCAAATACTTCGTGAAAACGAAAAAAAGTTGACTTCATATCGACTCACGTGTTTATTCGAGTTCGAATGGACCTTCGAGAAGAGCGATTGTCGACTCAAATACTTCGTGAAAACGAAAAAAAGTTGACTTCATATCGACTCGAGGTGTTTATTTGAGTTCGAATGGACCTTCAAGAAGAGCGATTGTCGACTCAAATACTTCGTGAAAACGAAAAAAAGTTGACTTCATATCGACTCGAGGTGTTTATTTGAGTTCGAATGGACCTTCAAGAAGAGCGATTGTCGACTCAAATACTTCGTGAAAACGAAAAAAAGTTGACTTTATATCGACTCGAGGTGTTTATTTGAGTTCGAATGGACCTTCAAGAAGAGCGATTGTCGACTCAAATACTTCGTGAAAACGAAAAAAAGTTGACTTCATATCGACTCGATGTGTTTATTCGAGTTCGAATGGACCTTCGAGAAGAGCGATTGTCGACTCAAATACTTCGTGAAAACGAAAAAAAGTTGACTTCATATCGACTCGAGGTGTTTATTTGAGTTCGAATGGACCTTCAAGAAGAGCGATTGTCGACTCAAATACTTCGTGAAAACGAGAAAAAGTTGACTTCATATCGACTCGAGGTGTTTATTCGAGTTCGAATGGACCTTCAAGAAGAGCAATTGTCGACTCAAATACATCGTGGAAACGAAAAAAAGTTGACTTCATATCGACTCGAGGTGTTTATTTGAGTTCGAATGGAACTTCAAGAAGAGCAATTGTCGACTCAAATACATCGTGAAAACGAAAAAAAGTAGACTTCATATCGACTCGAGGTGTTTATTTGAGTTCGAATGGACCTTCAAGAAGAGCAATTGTCGACTCAAATACATCGTGAAAACGAAAAAAAGTTGACTTCATATCGACTCGAGGTGTTTATTTGAGTTCGAATGGACCTTCAAGAAGAGCAATTGTCGACTCAAATACGTCGTGAAAACGAAAAAAAGTAGACTTCATATCGACTCGAGGTGTTTATTTGAGTTCGAATGGACCTTCAAGAAGAGCAATTGTCGACTCAAATACATCGTGAAAACGAAAAAAAGTAGACTTTGTAACAGAAATATTTGAATCAAGGCGCCCGCGGTTGTTGTGGCGGGTTTGATTGGACCGCTTCGCCGTGGATGATATGAGTTCGACCAATCCGAGTATCACACCTGCTCGCCACGTGAAGGCATTTTCCTTTGTTCTCCCGACACCGTCGTATGAGTTTCGTCCAATTTTAAAATCTTCATCAAAGTGTTAGTTTCTTTACTATTATTTTTTTCCGCGAAGTATCGTACCGGTAAGTTGACTATATTGTCGCTCATCAAGCTCGTTTATTTTCTATCAAGTGATTAGTATTTTTTTTGTAATTTTCCCCTCATTCAATTCTAATAGGCAATTATGTTCATTTTTTTCCAGTTTCGTTCACATACCGCAAATAAACCAATTCATTTGAATCTCCGTCTTCTTCATCACGTCCCGAATGAATGTAGTTCGAGTTGTCGTACTACAAAGAGTGGCGCCCAACGTGGGGCCGTGAATATCCTACTTCATCGCTGCATCGTCGATCTCGTCATTACCGATAACTACAATACGATTTTCGGTAATTGTATCTCCGATTCAAGAAGGTAATACTGTTACTATTTATAATACAAACTTGTAGGGAAACGTTTAAACGACCGAGAGTTCCTCCCTAATCATGGATCAGGAGACAATATCAAAATATAATACGTTACATGATGAGCTCATCTCGGAGCGCGAGTTGATGTTTGCGAATGTGCAACACATATTTGATAAAAGCCAAACATTGGATGTTTCCAACGTTCAAACTTTCAGGTCTAAATATGACCGTCTTGACAAAATAGAGTTGCAAATAGAAGAGCTGAATAGTAGATTAAATACTTACAATGTTTTTGCTGGCAAAGATCCGAAGAAATTGAGGAAAATTGATGTCAAGAACCCGTATATTCAGCTTATTGATCTCATAGATATTGTTCGCAGTAAATACCTAGACTTATTAAAGTCTGTTACCGTCCCTGTAAATCTTGAATCTGATAGATCTGCGTCCGAACCAAGTACAAGTACCTCATCACAGCTCCCTCGCATTCCTCTACCAACGTTTTCCGGTAAGATTGAAGAGTGGATGGGTTTCTCCTCACTGTTTGAATCACTAGTTCATTTGGACGAAAAACTATCACCCATCAAGAAACTTCAGTACCTCAAGTCAAGTTTGAAGGGTGAAGCGGTCATTTCTTACTTCCCACTGAATGCGGCCAGTTATCCATTGGCGATTGCTGCCTTGAAGGTTCGCTATGATAATAAGCGCATCCAAGCTTCCCATTTCATGTCTCGAATATTGGATTTTAAGCCTATACGTGATCCTTCTCTTTCTGAATTGCAGAGGTTCCTTACTGTCCATCAAAACAACTGGAATGCTCTCTCTTCTATCTCTCTCGTGGACACTCTCGATTTCGTGAAACTTCAGTTGGCTTTAAGTCATTTGGATTCATCGACTCGCAGAGCTTTTGAAGACAAGTTTTCAGCTAATACTGTACCAACTTATGAACAGCTGATTGGTTTCGTCACAGATCACGCTCGAAGAGAAGAACTTATCGCCGTGGAAGGTAGTGTTTCCCATCATAATAATAACAAATCTAAAGTACAACCTAAGGAATCCCGTTCCAAGTTCTCTAATCACTCTAAAAAACAAGAGGAGTCGTTCCCTCTTTATGCAGTGAATTCTCCTATTAGTGTTCCTCCAGTTACAGAAACGCAACCGAAAAGGAATGACCTTGACAAGAATGTCCGTAAGTCAGGTAGTAAGTGGACACCCACTATACGACAGTCTGATCCACCTACTTGCTGGAATTGTAACGGACCACATGACATGTGATCCCCGATCCGTTTTTTGTCGAACAGTTCGGACAAGTATGGACATTCACCTCCGAATGTCCGCACCGATAGCAAAATATCTTCCGGGGTTCAGAACATTGAGAGAACACATTGTGTTCTCTCAATGTTCTGAACCCCGGAAGATATTTTGCTATCGGTGCGGACATTCGGAGGTGAATGTCCATACTTGTCCGAACTGTTCGACAAAAAACGGATCGGGGAACCCGCTACAGGGGTCAGCGTAGTTCCTCTGACGTCATCAGACCCTATTTCTCGAAAGGAGCTCGCTCTTTCTACCGTACCTTCTCTTACTGTTTGTCAACCTATCGTCTCTATAGTTTCAGAATCCAGTCCGTCACGTGAGATTGAAAATCTCCCAAATTCGTCGAATCCTCCGTCAACGGCTGTGCTACCTACCGTTTCGCAAGTATGCCCCGTGCCTGATCAACCATTTCCGTCAGAACTTCTCATGATGCTGTTGACATTCCCTATCGATTCTGACAACTCTTCGGAAGGTAAACCACCTTTACCTATTGTGTTGTACCCGTGAATTATTGGTAGTCCCTGACGACCAACCCGTTGGTGTTTGGTTTATTGACAACATTAAAATTGATTCTCTTGTTTCTGCATTCGACCTAAGTGTTCTCATTCCTTATGATTACAACATAACATGGCGCTGCGGACTAAAGGACGTGCGAAACGCCAAGGGGATCACGATGATACAACATCTACGCATACAGAACCAAGTTTTCGCTACCAGGGCCCTTTTCCAGACAGGTTCGACTTCAAAACCGATGAGTGGCTGCGCTGGTTGAAACGCTTTGAACGGTACAGGGGGTCCTCAGGGTTGTTCAAGGAACCGGACTACGTACAAGTTAATTGTCTGATGTCACTCCTTGGAGACGAAGGTGAGGACATTTCAACTTCTTTTAACGTGCCAGAAGAAACTATTACTTATGATTTTCTAATAGAAAGGTTTAGTAAATACTTCGAAAAAAGTACCAATGTAATCTTCGAAAGAGTTCGTTTTCGGAACTGTTACCAGCAAGATGGGGAACCATTTGACTCCTTCTTGACTAGACTGCATCAACTTATCAAATTTTGCAATTACGGTCTGTTAAAAGACGAAATGATTCGGGATCAAATCGTGATAGGTTTACACGACTCCAAGCTCTCGGAAAAGTTACAGCTAGACAGTAGCCTTACGTTATCATCAGCAATTCATATGGCTAAACAATCGGAGTTGGTCAAAAGCCAACAGACCATAGTGCGTGGTGACCGCGTGGTTGGAGAAATAGCTGTCAACGAAGCTACAGGCTCTCCCAAAACAAGGCCGTATCGTAGGAAAGGCTGTTATCGCTGTGGCCGGCAAGGGTTCCACACCCAAGAAAGCTGCCCTGCCTCCAAGGCCAGGTGCAATTTCTGTAAGATAGAAGGACATTTCGAGATATGTTGCTTGAAAAAGAAACGCGCCTCTACAGACGAAGTAGCGTTTGAGCACGCTGAACAAGTGGACGTTGAGTCTATCCAAGGTGGTACTGGAACTATACACATCGATCACATTTCTAGCTCCTCCAGTTCAATCCCATACATGGTTCCAGTACGTCTAGGCACAGGCGTAGTCAGTTTTAAAGTAGATACGGGCGCGGATGCCACTTGTGTCCCACCCTCAATTCTAGGTCGGATTGGAATTGCTTCTACATCGTTAGTTCCCTACCTTGGTAAAATCAGACACGCTGGTCGAGGTTCGTTGACCTGCATGGGCACATTCTCTTCTACACTCTCCTATGGAGCATCAACAATCCAAGACCGAATTTTTGTCATTAAGGAATTGGCTACCCCTCTTCTGGGTAGATCTTCAATAGAGGGGCTACAGCTACTATCAATAAACAGATGCCCCTCGCATGTACTGGAAGTCCAGGTGGAAGATGCTTTTTCCGAACTTTTTCAACCACTCCCTGGAGTGATGGCGGGGGGACCATATAAGATCAAGTTGAAGGCCCAATCAATACCATACGCTCTTACAGCCCCACGCAGAGTTCCACTAGCCCTGATACAGGCAGTCAGAGATGAGCTCAAACGGATGGAAGCTAACGACATAGTTTCACCTATAACTGAGGGTACTGAGTGGTGTGCCCCAATTGTGGTTGTAGGAAAGCGGGATGGGTCTATTCGTTTATGTGTGGACTACACTGAACTGAACAAGTTTGTAGTCAGAGAGCGTCTTATCCTTCCTTCAACAGAGGACACCATGGCTAAGATTAAAGGTGCCAAATTTTTCTCCAAATTGGATGCCAGAATGGGGTTTTGGCAAGTTGCACTAGATGAAGAGTCTCAAAAACTAACAACCTTCATTACTCCGTTTGGGAGGTATTTTTTCAAACGTTTACCTTTTGGGATTTGTTCGGCCCCAGAACACTATCAAAGGCGCATTTGCCAGGCACTCGAGGGTCTCAAAGGCTGCGCTAATTTGATGGACGATGTACTTGTTTTTGGGTCAACGCGGGAGGAGCATGACCAAAATCTGCTTGACGTCTTACATAGATTCAAACTGCACAATATTACTCTGAACAGAGAGAAGTGTTCCTTCCGTTCCACTTCAACTGTATTCCTGGGACACTTGATATCCTCAGAGGGCATTTCGCCTGACCCTAAAAAAACAGAGGCGGTTAGCGTCATGGCTCCTCCAAGGGACCTGAAGGAACTACGACGGTTTCTTGGAATGTTCAACTATTTAACAAAATTTGTCAAAGATGCTGCGGATCTATCCAAACCTTTACGGGATCTCCTTAAAGCTAAAAACGTTTTCATATGGTCAGCTGTTCATACTAAGGCCTTTGACAAGATGAAATTGGCAATGGCCTCAACTCCAATTCTACAACAATTTGATCCAAACGCAGACATTCGGGTCTCTGCAGACAGTTCTTCTTACGCCCTTGGAGGGGTTCTAGAGCAACGGAAAGATGGAGGACGATATCATCCCGTAATGTACATATCTCGAAGTTTGACTGATACTGAGCAGGGGTACGCACAGATTGAGAAGGAGGCACTCGCTCTGACGTGGGCTTGTGAACGCCTTGCTGTATATCTACTGGGGAAACATTTTCTTTTGCAAACTGATCACAAACCTCTCGTTTCTTTAATGGGTGCAAAACCTGTGGCAGAACTAACCCCGCGTTTGCAACGTTTACGCCTGCGACTCATGAAGTTTGACTACACAATAAGTCATGTTTCAGGGAAAGATTTTCATGTCCCTGATGTTTTGTCGAGAGCTCCTGGTGCTGGGCTTGACGCTGAAGATTTGCAACTTGGTGAAGTTTTACAGCAAAATGATAACGTGATATTCAACTCACTACCAGCATTACCTGAAAGATCCGTCCTTACAGTCAGTGATTAAGAGGTTAGCAGAAGGCTGGGAACAAGAGGACGACCCTGATCTTCGTCAATACCACAAATTTCGACATCTACTATCTGCGCATGACGGCATGATCTTGTATGGCACAAGGATTGTAGTTCCCAAAGCAATGAGAAACCTCATGTTGGATAAACTTCATTCCAGCCACCTAGGAATCGTGAAATGTAGGAAGTTGGCTCAGGACACCGTCTGGTGGCCAGGCATCACTGCTGACATTGAGCGCAAGGTCAAGGACTGTTACATCTGTGCAAAGTACCGATCTAGTCACTCGGACCCGCTGATTCCAACGGAGTTCCCATCACTGCCATGGTCAACAGTTGGGATAGATTTCCTTAAGGCCAAAGGAGAGACATACCTTGTACTACAAGATTACTTTTCCAGGTTCCTCAAAATTCATTTAATAAGAAACAACCAGGCTCGAACTGTTATCAGTGTCCTGAAGCAAATTTTTGCCAGACATGGGGTGCCACACAAAGTACGCACTGACAATGGGCCCCCGTTCAATAGCCATGTATTTGTTCAATTTGCGGCGCAGTGTGGATTTGAGCTTGTGACAAGCAGTCCCACCTATCCTCAATCCAACGGATTGGCAGAGTCAGCGGTAAAGACTGCTAAGCTTCTGATCTTGAAGTGTACAGATTGGTCTGAGGGACTTCTGCACTACAATGCCACCTCGCTTGAGAACGGATATTGCTCATCCGAACTTCTTATGGGTCGCAAGATCCGCACCACAGTCCCAGTGTTACAAGACATGTTGAAGCCGTCTCCTGTGGTAGAACCAACCCTAAAAGATAAGGAGCTGAGGCTGAGGGAGGAATCAAAGAGGCGCTACGATCGTAGGCATCGAGCTTTTAGGGAGCGATTAGAGTTGAAACCAGGACAGCCAGTGTGGATCAAGAACATGAAGGCGAGGGGCCGTGTTTTGAAGAAGCTGGACCAACCCCGGTCTTATCTAGTAGAGACAGAGAGAGGAGGGAGGATCCAGCGCAATCAGTTCCACCTAAGCCCTTTCAAGGCTGAAGTTCCAGGGTCTTGTTGAAGAAAGGGAGATGTGTTGTACCCGTGAATTATTGGTAGTCCCTGACGACCAACCCGTTGGTGTTTGGTTTATTGACAACATTAAAATTGATTCTCTTGTTTCTGCATTCGACCTAAGTGTTCTCATTCCTTATGATTACAACATAACACCTATCACAATGCCGGCCTTATACGACTCAGGTTCAGCCTTATCTTTCATTGGACGGAAGGGATTGGTGTTGCTGGGATTGGAAGACCCAAGTAATACCCCTTTGGTTAAAACAGTCAACTTGGAACACCCCTTAGTCGTTAAAATGGCCAATGGAGTTCAGGCTACAGTGTCTCATTTTTATAATTTGAATTTCCAAGTTGGAAATAGGAATTCCTCATTTCGATTTTATTACCTGAGCAGTTTATCATTTTCCATAATTCTAGGGCTAGATTTTCTCAAGCATTATGGCATAATTACAGATGCGCAGAACAGCCTTTGGTGGTTTTCGAACGAACCCCTGCTCAAGTTCTCGCTGTCGCCGTCCCGTGATTCAAGTCTCACTGTCGATCCTCTTGCCGTAACCTACTGTGGAATTCATACTCTACAGCCTACTGACCAGAAGGATTCTGGACTCCGAATAAACGTGGATAAATGCCAGTTTGGATGTAGTGAGGTCAGCTATTTGGGCTACAGAGTTAATCAAGATGGAATCAGCGTAGATCCTGAGAAAACCCGTGTCGTTACCAGCTACCCTCCGCCAGAAGATGTAACCGAGCTGAGACGTTTCCTGGGAATGTCAGGTTGGTACCGTCGTTTTATCCCGAAATTTTCCGAAATAGTCACGCCGCTTACCAAGTTATTGAAGAAAAATAATCCATGGGAATGGTCAGATAGCCAGGTCCATGCTTTTGAGTTTCTAAAGAAGGCACTCACGTCCGCTCCAATTCTCGCCAGACCAGACTTCAACCTACCATTTTGTTTGCAGTGTGATGCTTCAAATTTCGCCATAGGATGTTCCCTCACTCAGGCCCAAAATGGTACAGAAAGAGTTATTTCGTATTCCTCTCGTTCCCTCTCGTCGGCAGAGAGAAATTACTCGGTAACGGAAAAGGAATGCTTAGCTGTCATTTTTGGAATAGAGAAGAACCGCCAATACCTAGAGGGTTATGAGTTTACGGTCATAACCGACCATTCTTGCCTTCGTTGGTTATTGAGTTTGGATAACCCCTCAGGTCGACTAGCACGGTGGGTTCTTCGTTTACAACCATATCGTTTTCAAATAGAATACCGAAAAGGCAAACTTAATTGTGTTGCAGATGCGTTGTCCCGAATTTCAAGTCACAAGGAAGCCCTCAATGCCGTTTGTATCGCCTCCGTCGAACCTAATTCTTCCAAGAAATCAACCGAAGACTCATGGTATGACAGGAAACTATATAAAGTACAGAAATGTCCCGATGTCCATCCAGATTGGAAGGTAGAGAACCAAAACTTGTTTTATCTTCGGAAATCGTTCCTCAAAGGGGAACTGGAAGATCCCAGCGAAGAATGGAAACTAGTTGTTCCATGGAACTTGCGTTCTAAAATTTTGCAGGAGTGTCACGACGATCCTCAAGCGGGTCACCTTGGTGTGGCAAAAACCCACTGGCGAATCGGCCGACTCTATTTTTGGCCGGGAATGTATCAGGACATAGTCAGATATATCCGTCACTGTGATATATGTCAGCGGGTGAAACCGCTAAATTCCACTCCAAAAGGCCATATGTTCCCTAGGTACCTCACATCTCCCTGGGAAATTGTGTCTGCTGATTTAATGGGCCCATTTCCAACAAGTTCAACGGGTAACAAGTATCTGCTGGTATTTGAGGATGTTTTCACCAAATGGGTCGAATTGATCCCCATTCGTTCCGCTACGTCCAAGGTGATTTTGGGTAAATTCAGATCGGTAATCTTAAACAGGTTTGGTACCCCTTGTCGCTTGATTACCGATAATGCTAGCAATTTCGTTAGTTCGTCTGTTCGCTCTTTAGCTCAGTCGTGTGGAATTAAACATCAAACAACGCCTCTCTACCATTGCCAGGCGAACCCGACAGAACGAGCTAATAGGAACATCCGTCAACTTCTTATCACGTACCTTGACCAAGAAAACCATACCAAATGGGACGTTTACCTCGGTGAACTACAATTCGCTCTGAACAGCGCTGTGCACAGTTGCACCAGATATTCCCCTGCATTTCTCAATTTTGGACGTGAAATCAAACCTATGAAGTCTCAGTTCAGAAGAACTACACTTCGTGACAGCGATTCCCCGTGCGATGCTCCAGACACTGACGAGTGGGCGGCTAGAATGAGGAAACTCTCAGACATCATTCATCTAGTAGAGGAGAATCTTCTAAAATCCAGCTCCCAGCAGAGTCGGCGTTACAATCTCCGACGGTGCAACGAAAGCTTCAAAGTGGGTGATCAAGTGTTACACAAAACCTTTACCTTATCCTCAGCGGATAATCGAATTGCGGCCAAGTTAAATCCCAAGTATGAAGGACCTTACACGGTAACTTCAGTGAGCCCGGGAGGAACCTGCCAGCTATCAGATGCTCGAGGCCAAAACGCCGGATCTTGGCATCCGTCGAAATTGAAAATTTACCGACCACCTCAACCGCTTGAGGGGGGTATGTAACAGAAATATTTGAATCAAGGCGCCCGCGGTTGTTGTGGCGGGTTTGATTGGACCGCTTCGCCGTGGATGATATGAGTTCGACCAATCCGAGTATCACACCTGCTCGCCACGTGAAGGCATTTTCCTTTGTTCTCCCGACACCGTCGTATGAGTTTCGTCCAATTTTAAAATCTTCATCAAAGTGTTAGTTTCTTTACTATTATTTTTTTCCGCGAAGTATCGTACCGGTAAGTTGACTATATTGTCGCTCATCAAGCTCGTTTATTTTCTATCAAGTGATTAGTATTTTTTTTGTAATTTTCCCCTCATTCAATTCTAATAGGCAATTATGTTCATTTTTTTCCAGTTTCGTTCACATACCGCAAATAAACCAATTCATTTGAATCTCCGTCTTCTTCATCACGTCCCGAATGAATGTAGTTCGAGTTGTCGTACTACAACTTCATATCGACTCGAGGTGTTTATTTGAGTTCGAATGGACCTTCAAGAAGAGCAATTGTCGACTCAAATACATCGTGAAAACGAAAAAAAGTAGACTTCATATCGACTCGAAGTGTTTATTTGAGTTCGAATGGACCTTTAAGAAGAGCAATTGTCGACTCAAATACATCGTAAAAACGAAAAAAAGTAGACTTCATATCGACTCGAGGTGTTTATTTGAGTTCGAATGGACCTTCAAGAAGAGCAATTGTCGACTCAAATACATCGTGAAAACGAAAAAAAGTTGACTTCATATCGACTCGAGGTGTTTATTTGAGTTCGATTTACCTTCAAGAAGAGCAATTGTCGACTCAAATACATCGTGAAAACGAAAAAAAGTACACTTCATATCGACTCGAGGTGTTTATTTGAGTTCGAATGGACCTTCAAGAAGAGCAATTGTCGACTCAAATACATCGTGAAAACGAAAAAAAGTTGACTTCATATCGACTCGAGGTGTTTATTTGAGTTCGAGTGGGCCTTCAAGAAGAGCAATTGTCGACTCAAATACATCGTGAAAACGAAAAAAAGTAGACTTCATATCGACTCGAAGTGTTTATTTGAGTTCGAATGGACCTTCAAGAAGAGCAATTGTCGACTCAAATACATCGTGAAAACAAAAAAAGTAGACTTCATATCGACTCGAGGTGTTTATTAGAGTTCGAATGGACCTTCAAGAAGAGCGATTGTCGACTCAAATACTTCGTGAAAACGAAAAAAAGTTGACTTCATATCGACTCGAGGTGTTTATTTGAGTTCGAATGGACCTTCAAGAAGAGCGATTGTCGACTCAAATACTTCGTGAAAACGAAAAAAAGTTGCCTTCATATCGACTCGAGGTGTTTATTTGAGTTCGAATTTACCTTCAAGAAGAGCAATTGTCGACTCAAATACATCGTGAAAACGAAAAAAAGTAGACTTCATATCGACTCGAGGTGTTTATTTGAGTTCGAATGGACCTTCAAGAAGAGCAATTGTCGACTCAAATACATCGTGAAAACGAAAAAAAGTTGACTTCATATCGACTTGAGGTGTTTATTTGAGTTCGAGTGGACCTTCAAGAAGAGCAATTGTCGACTCAAATACATCGTGAAAACGAAAAAAAGTAGACTTCATATCGACTCGAAGTGTTTATTTGAGTTCGAATGGACCTTCAAGAAGAGCAATTGTCGACTCAAATACATCGTGAAAACGAAAAAAAGTAGACTTCATATCGACTCGAGGTGTTTATTAGAGTTCGAATGGACCTTCAAGAAGAGCGATTGTCGACTCAAATACTTCGTGAAAACGAAAAAAAGTTGACTTCATATCGACTCGAGGTGTTTATTTGAGTTCGAATGGACCTTCAAGAAGAGCGATTGTCGACTCAAATACTTCGTGAAAACGAAAAAAAGTTGACTTCATATCGACTCGAGGTGTTTATTCGAGTTCGAATGGACCTTCGAGAAGAGCGATTGTCGACTCAAATACTTCGTGAAAACGAAAAAAAGTTGACTTCATATCGACTCACGTGTTTATTCGAGTTCGAATGGACCTTCGAGAAGAGCGATTGTCGACTCAAATACTTCGTGAAAACGAAAAAAAGTTGACTTCATATCGACTCGAGGTGTTTATTTGAGTTCGAGTGGACCTTCAAGAAAAGCAATTGTCGACTCAAATACATCGTGAAAACGAAAAAAAGTAGACTTCAAATCGACTCGAGGTGTTTATTTGAGTTCGAATGGACCTTCAAGAAGAGCAATTGTCGACTCAAATTCATCGAGAAAACGAAAAAAAGTTGACTTCATATCGACTCGAGGTGTTTATTTGAGTTCGAATGGACCTTCTAGAAGAGCAATTGTCGACTCAAATACATCGTGAAAACGAAAAAAAGTTGACTTTATATCGACTCGAGGTGTTTATTTGAGTTCGAATGGACCTTCAAGAAGAGCGATTGTCGACTCAAATACTTCGTGAAAACGAAAAAAAGTTGACTTCATATCGACTCGATGTGTTTATTCGAGTTCGAATGGACCTTCGAGAGGGGCGATTGTCGACTCAAATACTTCGTGAAAACGAAAAAAAGTTGACTTCATATCGACTCGAGGTGTTTATTTGAGTTCGAATGGACCTTCAAGAAGAGCGATTGTCGACTCAAATACTTCGTGAAAACGAAAAAAAGTTGACTTCATATCGACTCGAGGTGTTTATTCGAGTTCGAATGGACCTTTGAGAAGAGCGATTGTCGACTCAAATACTTCGTGAAAACGAAAAAAAGTTGACTTCATATCGACTCGACGTGTTTATTCGATTTCGAATGGACCTTCGAGAAGAGCGATTGTCGACTCAAATACTTCGTGAAAACGAAAAAAAGTTGACTTCATATCGACTCGAGGTGATTATTTGAGTTCGAATGGACCTTCAAGAAGAGCAATCGTCGACTCAAATACTTCGAGAAAACGAAAAAAAGTTGACTTCATATCGACTCGTGGTGTTGATTTGAGTTCGAATGGACCTTCAAGAAGAGCAATTGTCGACTCAAATACATCGTGAAAACGAAAAAAAGTTGACTTCATATCGACTCGAGGTGTTTATTTGAGTTCGAATGGACCTTCAAGAAGAGCAATTGTCGACTCAAATACATCGTGAAAACGAAAAAAAGTAGACTTCATATCGACTCGAGGTGTTTATTTGAGTTCGAATGGACCTTCAAGAAGAGCAATTGTCGACTCAAATATATCGTGAAAACGAAAAAAAGTAGACTTCATATCGACTCGAGGTGTTTATTTGAGTTCGAATGGACCTTCAAGAAGAGCAATTGTCGACTCAAATACATCGTGAAAACGAAAAAAAGTAGACTTCATATCGACTCGAAGTGTTTATTTGAGTTCGAATGGACCTTTAAGAAGAGCAATTGTCGACTCAAATACATCGTGAAAACGAAAAAAAGTAGACTTCATATCGACTCGAGGTGTTTATTTGAGTTCGAATGGACCTTCAAGAAGAGCAATTGTCGACTCAAATACATCGTGAAAACGAAAAAAAGTTGACTTCATATCGACTCGAGGTGTTTATTTGAGTTCGAATTTACCTTCAAGAAGAGCAATTGTCGACTCAAATACATCGTGAAAACGAAAAAAAGTAGACTACATATCGACTCGAGGTGTTTATTTGAGTTCGAATGGACCTTCAAGAAGAGAAATTGTCGACTCAAATACATCGTGAAAACGAAAAAAAGTTGACTTCATATCGACTCGAGGTGTTTATTTGAGTTCGAGTGGACCTTCAAGAAGAGCAATTGTCGACTCAAATACATCGTGGAAACGAAAAAAAGTAGACTTCATATCGACTCGAAGTGTTTATTTGAGTTCGAAAGGACCTTCAAGAAGAGCAATTGTCGACTCAAATACATCGTGAAAACGAAAAAAAGTAGACTTCATATCGACTCGAGGTGTTTATTAGAGTTCGAATGGACCTTCAAGAAGAGCGATTGTCGACTCAAATACTTCGTGAAAACGAAAAAAAGTAGACTTCATATCGACTCGAAGTGTTTATGTGAGTTCGAATGGACCTTCAAGAAGAGCAATTGTCGACTCAAATACATCGTGAAAACGAAAAAAAGTAGACTTCACATCGACTCGAGGTGTTTATTAGAGTTCGAATGGACCTTCAAGAAGAGCGATTGTCGACTCAAATACTTCGAGAAAACGAAAAAAAGTTGACTTCATATCGACTCGAGGTGTTTATTCGAGTTCGAATGGACCTTTGAGAAGAGCGATTGTCGACTCAAATACTTCGTGAAAACGAAAAAAAGTTGACTTCATATCGACTCGACGTGTTTATTCGATTTCGAATGGACCTTCGAGAAGAGCGATTGTCGACTCAAATACTTCGTGAAAACGAAAAAAAGTTGACTTCATATCGACTCGAGGTGATTATTTGAGTTCGAATGGACCTTCGAGAAGAGCGATTGTCGACTCAAACACTTCGTGAAAACGAAAAAAAGTTGACTTCATATCGACTCGAGGTGTTTATTTGAGTTAGAATGGACCTTCGAGAAGAGCGATTGTCGACTCAAATACTTCGTGAAAACGAAAAAAAGTTGACTTCATATCGGGTCGAGGTGTTTATTTGAGTTCGAATGGACCTTCAAGAAGAGCAATCGTCGACTCAAATACTTCGAGAAAACGAAAAAAAGTTGACTTCATATCGACTAGAGGTGTTTATTTGAGTTCGAATGGACCTTCAAGAAGAGCAATCGTCGACTCAAATACTTCGAGAAAACGAAAAAAAGGTTGACTTCATATCGACTCGTGGTGTTGATTTGAGTTCGAATGGACCTTCAAGAAGAGCAATTGTCGACTCAAATACATCGTGAAAACGAAAAAAAGTTGACTTCATATCGACTCGAGGTGTTTATTTGAGTTCGAATGGAACTTCAAGAAGAGCAATTGTTGACTCTACTACATCGTGAAAACGAAAAAAAGTTGACTTCATATCGACTAGAGGTGTTTATTTGAGTTCGAATGGACCTTCAAGAAGAGCAATTGTCGACTCAAATACATCGTGACAACGAGAAAAAGTTGACTTCATATCGACTCGAGGTGTTTATTTGAGTTCGAATGGACCTTCAAGAAGAGCAATTGTTGACTCAAATTCATCGTGAAAACGAAAAAAAGTTGACTTCATATCGACTAGAGGTGTTTATTTGAGTTCGAATGGACCTTCAAGAAGAGCAATTGTCGACTCAAATACATCTTGAAAACGAAAAAAAGTAGACTTCATATCGACTAGAGGTGTTTATTTGAGTTCGAATGGACTTTCAAGAAGAGCAATTATCGACTCAAATACATCGTGAAAACGAAAAAAAGTAGACTTCATATCGACTAGAGGTGTTTATTTGAGTTCGAATGGACCTTCAAGAAGAGCAATTGTCGACTCAAATACATCGTGAAAACGAGAAAAAGTTGACTTCATATCGACTCGAGGTGTTTATTCGAGTTCGAATGGACCTTCAAGAAGAGCAATTGTTGACTCAAATTTATCGTGAAAACGAAAAAAAGTTGACTTCATATCGACAAGAGGTGTTTATTTGAGTTCGAATGGACCTTCAAGAAGAGCAATTGTCGACTCAAATACATCGTGAAAACGAGAAAAAGTTGACTTCATATCGACTAGAGGTGTTTATTTGAGTTCGAATGGACCTTCAAGAAGAGCAATGGTCGACTCAAATACATCGTGAAAACAAAAAAAAGTAGACTTCATATCGACTCGAGGTGTTTATTTGAGTTCGAATGGACCTTCAAGAAGAGCAATTGTTGACTCTACTACATCGTGAAAACGAAAAAAAGTTGACTTCATGTCGACTCGAGGTGTTTATTTGAGTTCGAATGGACTTTCAAGAAGAGCAATTATCGACTCAAATACATCGTGAATACGAAAAAAAGTAGACTTCATATCGACTAGAGGTGTTTATTTGAGTTCGAATGGACCTTCAAGAAGAGCAATTGTCGACTCAAATACATCGTGACAACGAGAAAAAGTTGACTTCATATCGACTCGAGGTGTTTATTTGAGTTCGAATGGACCTTCAAGAAGAGCAATTGTTGACTCAAATTCATCGTGAAAACGAAAAAAAGTTGACTTCATATCGACTAGAGGTGTTTATTTGAGTTCGAATGGACCTTCAAGAAGAGCAATTGTCGACTCAAATACATCTTGAAAACGAAAAAAAGTAGACTTCATATCGACTAGAGGTGTTTATTTGAGTTCGAATGGACCTTCAAGAAGAGCAATTGTCGACTCAAATACATCGTGAAAACGAGAAAAAGTTGACTTCATATCGACTCGAGGTGTTTATTTGAGTTCGAATGGACCTTCAAGAAGAGCAATGGTCGACTCAAATTCATCGAGAAAACGAAAAAAAGTAGACTTCATATCGACTAGAGGTGTTTATTTGAGTTCGAATGGACCTTCAAGAAGAGCAATTGTCGACTCAAATACATCGTGAAAACGAGAAAAAGTTGACTTCATATCGACTCGAGGTGTTTATTCGAGTTCGAATGGACCTTCAAGAAGAGCAATTGTTGACTCAAATTCATCGTGAAAACGAAAAAAAGTTGACTTCATATCGACTAGAGGTGTTTATTTGAGTTCGAATGGACCTTCAAGAAGAGCAATTGTTGACTCAAATTTATCGTGAAAACGAAAAAAGGTTGACTTCATATCGACTAGAGGTGTTTATTTGAGTTCGAATGGACCTTCAAGAAGAGCAATTGTCGACTCAAATACATCGAGAAAACGAAAAAAGTAGACTTCATATCGACTTGAGGTGTTCATTTGAGTTCGAATGGACCTTCAAGAAGAGCAATGGTCGACTCAAATTCATCGAGAAAACGAAAAAAAGTAGACTTTATATCGACTAGAGGTGTTTATTTGAGTTCGAATGGACTTTCAAGAAGAGCAATTATCGACTCAAATACATCGTGAAAACGAAAAAAAGTAGACTTCATATCGACTAGAGGTGTTTATTTGAGTTCGAATGGACCTTCAAGAAGAGCAATTGTCGACTCAAATACATCGTGAAAACGAGAAAAAGTTGACTTCATATCGACTCGAGGTGTTTATTCGAGTTCGAATGGACCTTCAAGAAGAGCAATTGTTGACTCAAATTTATCGTGAAAACGAAAAAAAGTTGACTTCATATCGACAAGAGGTGTTTATTTGAGTTCGAATGGACCTTCAAGAAGAGCAATTGTCGACTCAAATACATCGTGAAAACGAGAAAAAGTTGACTTCATATCGACTAGAGGTGTTTATTTGAGTTCGAATGGACCTTCAAGAAGAGCAATGGTCGACTCAAATACATCGTGAAAACGAAAAAAAGTAGACTTCATATCGACTCGAGGTGTTTATTTGAGTTCGAATGGACCTTCAAGAAGAGCAATTGTTGACTCTACTACATCGTGAAAACGAAAAAAAGTTGACTTCATGTCGACTCGAGGTGTTTATTTGAGTTCGAATGGACTTTCAAGAAGAGCAATTATCGACTCAAATACATCGTGAATACGAAAAAAAGTAGACTTCATATCGACTAGAGGTGTTTATTTGAGTTCGAATGGACCTTCAAGAAGAGCAATTGTCGACTCAAATACATCGTGACAACGAGAAAAAGTTGACTTCATATCGACTCGAGGTGTTTATTTGAGTTCGAATGGATCTTCAAGAAGAGCAATTGTTGACTCAAATTCATCGTGAAAACGAAAAAAAGTTGACTTCATATCGACTAGAGGTGTTTATTTGAGTTCGAATGGACCTTCAAGAAGGGCAATTGTCGACTCAAATACATCTTGAAAACGAAAAAAAGTAGACTTCATATCGACTAGAGGTGTTTATTTGAGTTCGAATGGACCTTCAAGAAGAGCAATTGTCGACTCAAATACATCGTGAAAACGAGAAAAAGTTGACTTCATATCGACTCGAGGTGTTTATTTGAGTTCGAATGGACCTTCAAGAAGAGCAATGGTCGACTCAAATTCATCGAGAAAACGAAAAAAAGTAGACTTCATATCGACTAGAGGTGTTTATTTGAGTTCGAATGGACCTTCAAGAAGAGCAATTGTCGACTCAAATACATCGTGAAAACGAGAAAAAGTTGACTTCATATCGACTCGAGGTGTTTATTCGAGTTCGAATGGACCTTCAAGAAGAGCAATTGTTGACTCAAATTCATCGTGAAAACGAAAAAAAGTTGACTTCATATCGACTAGAGGTGTTTATTTGAGTTCGAATGGACCTTCAAGAAGAGCAATTGTCGACTCAAATACATCGTGAAAACGAGAAAAAGTTGACTTCATATCGACTCGAGGTGTTTATTCGAGTTCGAATGGACCTTCAAGAAGAGCAATTGTTGACTCAAATTCATCGTGAAAACGAAAAAAAGTTGACTTCATATCGACTAGAGGTGTTTATTTGAGTTCGAATGGACCTTCAAGAAGAGCAATTGTCGACTCAAATACATCGTGAAAACGAGAAAAAGTTGACTTCATATCGACTAGAGGTGTTTATTTGAGTTCGAATGGACCTTCAAGAAGAGCAAAGGTCGACTCAAATACATCGTGAAAACGAAAAAAAGTAGACTTCATATCGACTAGAGGTGTTTATTTGAGTTCGAATGGACCTTCAAGAAGAGCAATTGTCGACTCAAATACATCGTGAAAACGAGAAAAAGTTGACTTCATATCGACTCGAGGTGTTTATTCGAGTTCGAATGGACCTTCAAGAAGAGCAATTGTTGACTCAAATTCATCGTGAAAACGAAAAAAAGTTGACTTCATATCGACTCGAGGTGTTTATTTGAGTTCGAATGGACCTTCAAGAAGAGCAATGGTCGACTCAAATTCATCGAGAAAACGAAAAAAAGTAGACTTCATATCGACTAGAGGTGTTTATTTGAGTTTGAATGGACCTTCAAGAAGAGCAATTGTCGACTCAAATACATCGTGAAAACGAGAAAAAGTTGACTTCATATCGACTAGAGGTGTTTATTTGAGTTCGAATGGACCTTCAAGAAGAGCAAAGGTCGACTCAAATACATCGTGAAAACGAAAAAAAGTAGACTTCATATCGACTAGAGGTGTTTATTTGAGTTCGAATGGACCTTCAAGAAGAGCAATTGTCGACTCAAATACATCGTGAAAACGAGAAAAAGTTGACTTCATATCGACTCGAGGTGTTTATTCGAGTTCGAATGGACCTTCAAGAAGAGCAATTGTTGACTCAAATTTATCGTGAAAACGAAAAAAAGTTGACTTCATATCGACAAGAGGTGTTTATTTGAGTTCGAATGGACCTTCAAGAAGAGCAATTGTCGACTCAAATACATCGTGAAAACGAGAAAAAGTTGACTTCATATCGACTAGAGGTGTTTATTTGAGTTCGAATGGACCTTCAAGAAGAGCAATGGTCGACTCAAATACATCGTGAAAACAAAAAAAAGTAGACTTCATATCGACTCGAGGTGTTTATTTGAGTTCGAATGGACCTTCAAGAAGAGCAATTGTTGACTCTACTACATCGTGAAAACGAAAAAAAGTTGACTTCATGTCGACTCGAGGTGTTTATTTGAGTTCGAATGGACTTTCAAGAAGAGCAATTATCGACTCAAATACATCGTGAATACGAAAAAAAGTAGACTTCATATCGACTAGAGGTGTTTATTTGAGTTCGAATGGACCTTCAAGAAGAGCAATTGTCGACTCAAATACATCGTGACAACGAGAAAAAGTTGACGTCATATCGACTCGAGGTGTTTATTTGAGTTCGAATGGACCTTCAAGAAGAGCAATTGTTGACTCAAATTCATCGTGAAAACGAAAAAAAGTTGACTTCATATCGACTAGAGGTGTTTATTTGAGTTCGAATGGACCTTCAAGAAGAGCAATTGTCGACTCAAATACATCTTGAAAACGAAAAAAAGTAGACTTCATATCGACTAGAGGTGTTTATTTGAGTTCGAATGGACCTTCAAGAAGAGCAATTGTCGACTCAAATACATCGTGAAAACGAGAAAAAGTTGACTTCATATCGACTCGAGGTGTTTATTTGAGTTCGAATGGACCTTCAAGAAGAGCAATGGTCGACTCAAATTCATCGAGAAAACGAAAAAAAGTAGACTTCATATCGACTAGAGGTGTTTATTTGAGTTCGAATGGACCTTCAAGAAGAGCAATTGTCGACTCAAATACATCGTGAAAACGAGAAAAAGTTGACTTCATATCGACTCGAGGTGTTTATTCGAGTTCGAATGGACCTTCAAGAAGAGCAATTGTTGACTCAAATTCATCGTGAAAACGAAAAAAAGTTGACTTCATATCGACTAGAGGTGTTTATTTGAGTTCGAATGGACCTTCAAGAAGAGCAATTGTTGACTCAAATTTATCGTGAAAACGAAAAAAGGTTGACTTCATATCGACTAGAGGTGTTTATTTGAGTTCGAATGGACCTTCAAGAAGAGCAATTGTCGACTCAAATACATCGAGAAAACGAAAAAAGTAGACTTCATATCGACTAGAGGTGTTTATTTGAGTTCGAATGGACCTTCAAGAAGAGCAATTGTCGACTCAAATACATCGTGAAAACGAGAAAAAGTTGACTTCATATCGACTCGAGGTGTTTATTCGAGTTCGAATGGACCTTCAAGAAGAGCAATTGTTGACTCAAATTTATCGTGAAAACGAAAAAAAGTTGACTTCATATCGACAAGAGGTGTTTATTTGAGTTCGAATGGACCTTCAAGAAGAGCAATTGTCGACTCAAATACATCGTGAAAACGAGAAAAAGTTGACTTCATATCGACTAGAGGTGTTTATTTGAGTTCGAATGGACCTTCAAGAAGAGCAATGGTCGACTCAAATACATCGTGAAAACAAAAAAAAGTAGACTTCATATCGACTCGAGGTGTTTATTTGAGTTCGAATGGACCTTCAAGAAGAGCAATTGTTGACTCTACTACATCGTGAAAACGAAAAAAAGTTGACTTCATGTCGACTCGAGGTGTTTATTTGAGTTCGAATGGACTTTCAAGAAGAGCAATTATCGACTCAAATACATCGTGAATACGAAAAAAAGTAGACTTCATATCGACTAGAGGTGTTTATTTGAGTTCGAATGGACCTTCAAGAAGAGCAATTGTCGACTCAAATACATCGTGACAACGAGAAAAAGTTGACGTCATATCGACTCGAGGTGTTTATTTGAGTTCGAATGGACCTTCAAGAAGAGCAATTGTTGACTCAAATTCATCGTGAAAACGAAAAAAAGTTGACTTCATATCGACTAGAGGTGTTTATTTGAGTTCGAATGGACCTTCAAGAAGAGCAATTGTCGACTCAAATACATCTTGAAAACGAAAAAAAGTAGACTTCATATCGACTAGAGGTGTTTATTTGAGTTCGAATGGACCTTCAAGAAGAGCAATTGTCGACTCAAATACATCGTGAAAACGAGAAAAAGTTGACTTCATATCGACTCGAGGTGTTTATTTGAGTTCGAATGGACCTTCAAGAAGAGCAATGGTCGACTCAAATTCATCGAGAAAACGAAAAAAAGTAGACTTCATATCGACTAGAGGTGTTTATTTGAGTTCGAATGGACCTTCAAGAAGAGCAATTGTCGACTCAAATACATCGTGAAAACGAGAAAAAGTTGACTTCATATCGACTCGAGGTGTTTATTCGAGTTCGAATGGACCTTCAAGAAGAGCAATTGTTGACTCAAATTCATCGTGAAAACGAAAAAAAGTTGACTTCATATCGACTAGAGGTGTTTATTTGAGTTCGAATGGACCTTCAAGAAGAGCAATTGTTGACTCAAATTTATCGTGAAAACGAAAAAAGGTTGACTTCATATCGACTAGAGGTGTTTATTTGAGTTCGAATGGACCTTCAAGAAGAGCAATTGTCGACTCAAATACATCGAGAAAACGAAAAAAGTAGACTTCATATCGACTTGAGGTGTTCATTTGAGTTCGAATGGACCTTCAAGAAGAGCAATGGTCGACTCAAATTCATCGAGAAAACGAAAAAAAGTAGACTTCATATCGACTAGAGGTGTTTATTTGAGTTCGAATGGACTTTCAAGAAGAGCAATTATCGACTCAAATACATCGTGAAAACGAAAAAAAGTAGACTTCATATCGACTAGAGGTGTTTATTTGAGTTCGAATGGACCTTCAAGAAGAGCAATTGTCGACTCAAATACATCGTGAAAACGAGAAAAAGTTGACTTCATATCGACTCGAGGTGTTTATTCGAGTTCGAATGGATCTTCTAGAAGAGCAATTGTTGACTCAAATTTATCGTGAAAACGAAAAAAAGTTGACTTCATATCGACAAGAGGTGTTTATTTGAGTTCGAATGGACCTTCAAGAAGAGCAATTGTCGACTCAAATACATCGTGAAAACGAGAAAAAGTTGACTTCATATCGACTAGAGGTGTTTATTTGAGTTCGAATGGACCTTCAAGAAGAGCAATGGTCGACTCAAATACATCGTGAAAACGAAAAAAAGTAGACTTCATATCGACTCGAGGTGTTTATTTGAGTTCGAATGGACCTTCAAGAAGAGCAATTGTTGACTCTACTACATCGTGAAAACGAAAAAAAGTTGACTTCATGTCGACTCGAGGTGTTTATTTGAGTTCGAATGGACTTTCAAGAAGAGCAATTATCGACTCAAATACATCGTGAATACGAAAAAAAGTAGACTTCATATCGACTAGAGGTGTTTATTTGAGTTCGAATGGACCTTCAAGAAGAGCAATTGTCGACTCAAATACATCGTGACAACGAGAAAAAGTTGACTTCATATCGACTCGAGGTGTTTATTTGAGTTCGAATGGACCTTCAAGAAGAGCAATTGTTGACTCAAATTCATCGTGAAAACGAAAAAAAGTTGACTTCATATCGACTAGAGGTGTTTATTTGAGTTCGAATGGACCTTCAAGAAGAGCAATTGTCGACTCAAATACATCTTGAAAACGAAAAAAAGTAGACTTCATATCGACTAGAGGTGTTTATTTGAGTTCGAATGGACCTTCAAGAAGAGCAATTGTCGACTCAAATACATCGTGAAAACGAGAAAAAGTTGACTTCATATCGACTCGAGGTGTTTATTTGAGTTCGAATGGACCTTCAAGAAGAGCAATGGTCGACTCAAATTCATCGAGAAAACGAAAAAAAGTAGGATTCATATCGACTAGAGGTGTTTATTTGAGTTCGAATGGACCTTCAAGAAGAGCAATTGTCGACTCAAATACATCGTGAAAACGAGAAAAAGTTGACTTCATATCGACTCGAGGTGTTTATTCGAGTTCGAATGGACCTTCAAGAAGAGCAATTGTTGACTCAAATTCATCGTGAAAACGAAAAAAAGTTGACTTCATATCGACTAGAGGTGTTTATTTGAGTTCGAATGGACCTTCAAGAAGAGCAATTGTCGACTCAAATACATCGTGAAAACGAGAAAAAGTTGACTTCATATCGACTCGAGGTGTTTATTCGAGTTCGAATGGACCTTCAAGAAGAGCAATTGTTGACTCAAATTCATCGTGAAAACGAAAAAAAGTTGACTTCATATCGACTAGAGGTGTTTATTTGAGTTCGAATGGACCTTCAAGAAGAGCAATTGTCGACTCAAATACATCGTGAAAACGAGAAAAAGTTGACTTCATATCGACTAGAGGTGTTTATTTGAGTTCGAATGGACCTTCAAGAAGAGCAAAGGTCGACTCAAATACATCGTGAAAACGAAAAAAAGTAGACTTCATATCGACTAGAGGTGTTTATTTGAGTTCGAATGGACCTTCAAGAAGAGCAATTGTCGACTCAAATACATCGTGAAAACGAGAAAAAGTTGACTTCATATCGACTCGAGGTGTTTATTCGAGTTCGAATGGACCTTCAAGAAGAGCAATTGTTGACTCAAATTCATCGTGAAAACGAAAAAAAGTTGACTTCTTATCGACTCGAGGTGTTTATTCGAGTTCGAATGGACCTTCAAGAAGAGCAATGGTCGACTAAAATTCATCGAGAAAACGAAAAAAAGTAGACTTCATATCGACTAGAGGTGTTTATTTGAGTTTGAATGGACCTTCAAGAAGAGCAATTGTCGACTCAAATACATCGTGAAAACGAGAAAAAGTTGACTTCATATCGACTAGAGGTGTTTATTTGAGTTCGAATGGACCTTCAAGAAGAGCAAAGGTCGACTCAAATACATCGTGAAAACGAAAAAAAGTAGACTTCATATCGACTAGAGGTGTTTATTTGAGTTCGAATGGACCTTCAAGAAGAGCAATTGTCGACTCAAATACATCGTGAAAACGAGAAAAAGTTGACTTCATATCGACTCGAGGTGTTTATTCGAGTTCGAATGGACCTTCAAGAAGAGCAATTGTTGACTCAAATTCATCGTGAAAACGAAAAAAAGTTGACTTCATATCGACTCGAGGTGTTTATTTGAGTTCGAATGGACCTTCAAGAAGAGCAATGGTCGACTCAAATTCATCGAGAAAACGAAAAAAAGTAGACTTCATATCGACTAGAGGTGTTTATTTGAGTTCGAATGGACTTTCAAGAAGAGCAATTATCGACTCAAATACATCGTGAAAACGAAAAAAAGTAGACTTCATATCGACTGGAGGTGTTTATTTGAGTTCGAATGGACCTTCAAGAAGAGCAATTGTCGACTCAAATACATCGTGAAAACGAGAAAAAGTTGACTTCATATCGACTCGAGGTGTTTATTCGAGTTCGAATGGACCTTCAAGAAGAGCAATTGTTGACTCAAATTCATCGTGAAAACGAAAAAAAGTTGACTTCATATCGACTCGAGGTGTTTATTTGAGTTCGAATGGACCTTCAAGAAGAGCAATGGTCGATTCAAATTCATCGAGAAAACGAAAAAAAGTAGACTTCATATCGACTAGAGGTGTTTATTTGAGTTCGAATGGACCTTCAAGAAGAGCAATTGTCGACTCAAATACATCGTGAAAACGAGAAAAAGTTGACTTCATATCGACTCGAGGTGTTTATTCGAGTTCGAATGGACCTTCAAGAAGAGCAATTGTTGACTCAAATTCATCGTGAAAACGAAAAAAAGTTGACTTCATAATATGATATTATCGATATTATCGACTCGAGGTGTTTATTTGAGTTCGAATGGACCTTCAAGAAGAGCAATTGTCGACTCAAATACATCGTGAAAACGAAAAAAAGTTGACTTCATATCGACTCGAGGTGTTTATTTGTGTTCGAATGGACCTTCAAGAAGAGCAATGGTCGACTCAAATACATCGTGAAAACGAGAAAAAGTTGACTTCATATCGACTCGAGGTGTTTATTTGAGTTCGAATGGACCTTCAAGAAGAGCAATTGTCGACTCAAATACATCGTGAAAACGAGGAAAAGTAGACTTCATATCGACTCGAGGTGTTCATTTGAGTTCGAATGGACCTTCAAGAAGAGCAATGGTCGACTCAAATACATCGTGAAAACGAGAAAAAGTTGACTTCATATCGACTCGAGGTGTTCATTTGAGTTCGAATGGACCTTCAAGAAGAGCAATTGTCGACTCAAATACATCGTGAAAACGAGAAAAAGTTGACTTCATATCGACTGGAGGTGTTTATTTGTGTTCGAATGGACCTTCAAGAAGAGCAATTGTTGACTCAAATTTATCGTGAAAACGAAAAAAAGTTGACTTCATATCGACTAGAGGTGTTTATTTGAGTTCGAATGGACCTTCAAGCAGAGCAATTGTCGACTCAAATACATCGAGAAAACGAAAAAAGTAGACTTCATATCGACTTGAGGTGTTCATTTGAGTTCGAATGGACCTTCAAGAAGAGCAATTGTTGACTCAAATTCATCGTGAAAACGAAAAAAAGATGTCTTCATATCGACTCGATCCCTAACCATCCCTAACCAACTCGTCTAACCATCCTTAACCATCTCGTCTAACCATCTCGTCTAACTATCCCTAACCATCTCGTCTAACCATCCCTAACCATCTCGTCTAACTATACCCAACCATCTCGTCTAACCATCCCTAAACATCTCGTCTAACCATCCCTAACCATCTCTAACCATCCCTAACCATCTTATCTAACCATCCCTAACCATCTCGTCTAACCATTCCTAACCATCTCTAACCCACTCGTCTAACCATCCCTAACCATCTCGTCTAACCATCCCTAACCATCTCGTCTAACCATCTCGTCTAACCATCCCTAACCATCTCGTCTAACTATACTCAACCATCTCGTCTAACCATCCCTAAACATCTCGTCTAACCATCTCTAACCATCTCGTCTAACCATCCCTAACCATCTTGTCTAACCATCTCGCCTAACCATCCCTAACCATCCCTAACCATCTCGTCTAACCATCCCTAACCATCTCGTCTAACCATCCCTAAACATCTCGTCTAACCATCCCTAACCATCTCGTCTAACCATCTCGTCTAACCATCCCTAACCATCTCGTCTAACTATACTCAACCATCTCGTCTAACCATCCCTAAACATCTCGTCTAACCATCTCTAACCATCTCGTCTAACCATCCCTAACCATCTTGTCTAACCATCTCGCCTAACCATCCCTAACCATCCCTAACCATCTCGTCTAACCATCCCTAACCATCTCGTCTAATCATCCCTAACCATCTCGTCTAACTATACCCAACCATCTCGTCTAACCATCCCTAACCATCTCTAACCATCCCTAACCATCTTGTCTAACCATCCCTAACCATCTCGTCTAACCATTCCTAACCATCTCTAACCCACTCGTCTAACCATCCCTAACCATCTCGTCTAACCATCCCTAACCATCTCGTCTAACCATCTCGTCTAACCATCCCTAACCATCTCGTCTAACTATACTCAACCATCTCGTCTAACCATCCCTAACCATCTTGTCTAACCATCTCGCCTAACCATCCCTAACCATCCCTAACCATCTCGTCTAACCATCCCTAACCATCTCGTCTAATCATCCCTAACCATCTCGTCTAACCATCCCTAACCATCTCTTCTAACCATCCCTAGCCTACTCGTCTCACCATCCCTAACCTGCTGTGCACTGATCTTTTTTTTTTGCCCACCATTTCAAAGTAAGAGACTTCTAGTAGGTTACTTCTAGAAATTCGCTAATTACATCTTGCTGCATCCCATTTTCTATGAAAGAATTACCTACAAACAAACATGTGAAATTACCTTCATCCTGTAGCATGAAAAGTACCTACCTCAGAACGAAGATAGTGAAATCTTCTATCATAATCTCTTCCTTTACTCCTTGAGAGCGAATCGGTCGGCCAACCAAATTTATTAACAGACCTAAATTTGAAAGTCAAAGACAATCAGATGTCAGATGTAACAATTAACCCAAAAGACCTAAATTTTCAAGCTGTTAAATTAAATCATGTTCAAAGAATAACTCCTTTAGACTTGAGGCAATATTTCACCCCAAGTATATGGACTATAATTGTATATGTTGTAGGGATTGTTTGTATATCTTACTTTATTCACTACTGTAATCATAAAATGAAAAATGTTAAGGTTCGAACTGATACTGCAACCCTACTAGCCAAATAGCAACCCCGCCGAATTTTTCTATCCACCTCCCAGGTAGTGGAATGATCTAAAGGGGGAGGAGATACGGTAACGTAAATCGCCAAGTTTACGGATATTAAATGCTGAAGCAAGCAGAGTTCCCCTCGGCCTCGCGAGCTCCGCCAAGGGCCGGCAGTCTCTCTCTCACGCTCTTCCAGTCCAGTTCGATCCTATTTTCCTGTGTAATTCTTAATTTAGGACTTTGAAAGCTTAACAAGTTTTTTAAAAAGCTTCTCCCAAAGTCCTGCGAGTTAAGTTAGATATATCTATGTGATTAAAACTAAATTTGTTACTGAACGGTTTGATAAGATTGGATATTATTAATATTGACATAAAATGCCCCAATGTGTTGCAGACTCGTATGCAAGCATTTTTTGTTATCATTTTTTTTGTGACACGGTAGACACTCTGGGGTCAAAATTGACCCCAAATGTATTTTAATTTATATATTATACTCAATAAATAGTTTCCCAATAACTAACTATTTAAAAAACTCTGCAAATTCTTGACACAACGGTTCATTATCATCTTTGTACAGATCACCCTTCTGTCTAGATCACTAGGTCTAAATGTCTAGATCCTAAATGTTAGATTAATTATTATTATGAATTATCACTAATTATTAATAATTTTATCAAGTACCTAGTGAAAATTATTATAATTTATTGTTAGGTATTAATAATTCGTATTTATTAATAATAATTATTATTATTAATTATGATTAATTAATACGATATAATTCTGGGGTTTTTAATACTACGTCGGTAATAATTTTTCTATAAAAGAAGTACCTACCAACAAACATTCGAAATTACCTTCATTTCCGTAGCACGAAACGCACCTCAGAACAACAAACTCGACATCACTTAAGCCATATGATGTTCCAAAGAGCTTGTTAGTATGAAAATGGACCTGTATTTCAACAGTTTGTTCAACTCTATCTAAATATGAAATAAAAAACATACCGTTCCATATGAATTTTTCGAGATATGAAATTTTCAAAATTTCAAAATTCGTTTTGAACCCCTTCCCCTTGACCTAGTGTTATGAAAAGCTTCGAGGACCATTGTGGGGTTGGTCGAAACCCATAAAAAAAATTTCGTAATTTTAACTCAACGCTAACTGGGCAAAGTGGCGCGGACGGCGTACGGCGGACGGCGTACGGCGGACGGACGGATTTTTTTTTTATTCGATTTTCTGAACCACGTATCTTGAAACGTAAACCAACAAATTTTGAGGGGGGGTTAAAAAAAATTTTTCTTTGGGCGATTCCAATGGTTCATTATCGAAGATAATAAACCAAAATTCAGTTCTGAAGATACACAATAATTAAAAGCAAATTATCAAAGCTGTCTATCTCTCGAATAGTCAGAAAAAACTGTAGGTAACTTTGTAAGTTTAATAGTAAAGTTTTCACGATACCTTGAACTTACCCCATTTTTCACATCTCTTCCTTTTGGTTTATTATCTTCGATAATGAACCATTGGAATCGCCCAAAGAAAAAAATTTTTTAACCCCCCCTCAAAATTTGTTGGTTTACGTTTCAAGACACGTAGATTCAGAAAATCGAATAAAAAAAAATCCGTCCGTCCGCCGTACGCCGTACGCCGTACACCGTACGCCGTCCCCCGTACGCCGTCCGCCGTCCACGCCGTTTTGCCCAGTTAGCGTTGAGCTAAAATTACGAAATTTGGTTTCTGGGTTTGGACCAGCCCCACAATGATCCTCGAAACTTTTCATAACCCTAGGTCAAGGGGAAGGGGTTCAAAACGAAATTTAAAATTTCGACAATGTCATATCTCCAAATATTTAACTGAACCGTGTAATGTTTAGTTCACTTTTGAATGACCTGAAAAATTACGAATCTTTTAAGACCAATTGGATTGTTGTGCGACCAGCTGTTCGTTCACAGTGAGCGCGCAAAGGTTTAGGAAAAACACTAAACTTTCGCGCCGAAAACGGTAGTTATGTGACCCAACCACCAGACGCCCAGAATAAAACTACCTTTTTTCATCTTCCCGGTAAACTACAGTCTAGAAATTTTAACCGTGAGTCGGGGATAGACCACATTGCAATATTTACTCGGTTTCTCATCTGTAAAATTGTTTAAATAATACCTTTTTGTAATAATACAAATTAAATTTTGATGATGAGCTATTGACTTGAAATTTTAAAAATAGGTTAGAACTGGATAACAATGCAATATTCACTCGGTTTCTTGTCTGTAAAATTGTTTAAATAATACCTATTTGTTTAAACAAATTAAATGTTGATGATGAGCTAGATACTTGAAATTTTAAATATAGGTCTGAAATGGATGACATTTCATTATTCACTCGGTTTGTATGACATGGTATGAGTATGGTATGGTATATTATTGTATGTATGATTTGGTATAATACAGTATGGTATGATAGGAAAGAAATTCGTATGGTATGGTATGAGTACGGTGAGAATATGGTATGGTGCCGATTTGCAATACAGTCTGGTATAGACAGAAGGGTGATCTGCACAAGGAAGATAATAAACCGTTGTGTCAAGAATTTGCAGAGTTTTTCTAACCTAAACTGATACACTGTTTTTATTCCGCATTCAATTGTTTATCATTTCATTCAATTAATTTTTTATGACAAAATAATTAATGGTAATTGCAAGATTATATTTAAGCAATAGGCACATATAAAAAACGAAATATGAATGTATTTTTAAAAGTTGTTTTTAAAAACACGACGGAATTATTAGGTAGATAGTTAGTATTATTATTTGTTATAAGTACCTAATTGCATTTTTCACACGTCGTTTCGGTATGACTGTGAACTTGTACAGTTTGCAATAAAAGAGTCCCATATCTCTCGAATGGGTACAAATTTATCGGTCAGTCGTCTTTCATTTCTCGTAGTGCGGTCGTCAGAACGTAAACACGCTCTAAAAATGAATAAAATAATTAGTAGGTGTTAAGCAGTAATGTAGTCAATTCAACCTTAGTCAGGAAAAACCCATCTGAGTACATAAAATGCCAAAACCCAAACCATTTTTGGAACCAAAATGAAACCTGACCTATGATAGCCCATCAACTAGACACATTTACCCAGTTGAGAATCTTCACCTGAGTCATCTAGTAGGAGTGGTCGAGAAAAAGAAATACCTACTGACTACCAGATTATAAAAATGCTTATTTTCTATGAGAAAATAAGTGAATTATGATATTATCTGGCTACCTAGTGATGAAATCCTAAATACACACTGGGGTCAATGGCTACCCCAACAGAACAAAATTAGGAACGCAGAAGACACACTGGGGTCAAAAGTGCCCCACAAGAGATTCACAACCTGAAATGATAGAAAACCTTTCGTATAAGGTTTTATTCAACACAATTGAACATGAATCTGAACATTCGGATTTTCATGAGAAGTTTGAACGATGGTGTCATAGTAGCAATAAATAAAATAATTAACATAATATGTTATGTTATGTTATCATATTATGAGCGCATGAATGATAATCAAGCATGAACTCCACATTCTTCCCCTCATGAAAGAACAAAGTCCTGGTATTTGTCGGGGGTTTTTCTGGTTCTTGTTGATCGTCGTGGCTCAACAATAGGTCGGACTGAAGGTTGTTCTTCAGGCCTTGTTTCGGGTGTCGGAGGATCTGGGGTTTGCTCTGGCGTTTGTGCTGGCGTTTCGGGAGTGAGTTCGGTTGATTCCTCTTCTTCAGTGGGATGCTCTTCGTCTTCTTTATCTCCTCTTGGTGCCAGGTGTTTCAACGAAACAGTAGTCTCGCGTCCATCCTTAAGTTTTACCTTAGCATAATCGGGATTCACGTGAATCAGGTCCACTTCCTCCACTGAAGGGTCATACTTGCTTTGCCGGACGTATTTCTTCATCAAAACTTTTCCGGGAGGTATCAACCACGAAGGCAGTGAACTTCCATTCGAGGACCTGCGCTGATGGGAGAACATACGCTCGTGCGGAGTTTCATTCGTAGCTGTACAGAGTAACGATCTTATTGAGTGTAAAGCGTCCTTCAAAACCATTTCCCAGTCCCTTACATCCAAGTTGTTTGATTTAAGCGCTAGTAGGATAGTTCGCCAAATTGTCCCATTTTCTCTCTCAATCTGGCCGTTTCCGGTCGGATTGTAAGGGCTAGACATAGACGTGGCAACACCTTTCGAGTGTAGAAATGTCCGCAGCTCCCCAGAAATAAATGCTGGACCCCTATCCGAGTGCACATACGCTAGAAGACCGAAGACGGTGAACAAATCAGTTAAGCAATTAATAACTGTTGCCGAACTCATGTCGGAGCAAGGATAGGCATACGGGAATCTTGAATACTCATCTATTATAGTTAATAAATATTTATTGCGTGAAGTAGATGGTAATGGCCCTTTGAAGTCCATGCTCAGTCTTTCGAAAGGATGTGTTGCTTTTATCAACGGACTGGAGTTGCCTTTGTAATACCTCGGCTTAATTTCCGCACATGAAGGGCACGATGACGTCATTTTCCGTACCTCTTCTACTGAGAAAGGAAGATTATGGGTTCTAACCCAGTGTGCCATCCTTGCAACGCCTGGGTGACACAGTTGACTATGAAGTGTGTACAGTGTATCACATTGAACCGCATTGCACACTCTGGAAAATGTGTCAGCAACCTGGTTGTCCCTACCTGGGCGGTAGACGATTTCGAAATTGAAGCAGGAGAGCTCCAGCCTCCATCGTTGAATTTTTTCATTTTTAATTTTCGATTTATGGGCCGAATTGAACATGAACATGACTGATCGTTGGTCAGTAATTATTTTAAAGTGTCGGCCTAATAGAAAGTGTCTCCATTTCCGTATTGCTTCGATTATAGCAAGGGCCTCTTTTTCTACTGCTGCGTGCTTATGCTCACAGTCCGTCAACTTTCTCGAAAAGAATGCCACTGGTTGACCCGACTGTGAGAGGACTCCAGAAATGGAGAAATCACTAGCGTCCGTTTCCACTAAGAAGGGAATATTGGGGTCAATTGTACGTACAAAGGCTCTAGAAATTTCTTCCTTTAACGATTCAAAATCAGACTTAGCTCTCTCCGAAATTGGGAAGGATTTCGTCTCAAAAAGTCGCTTGGCTTTGTCAGTATAATTATGCACCCATTTTGCATAGTGTGCAAACATTCCTAATGTTCGTTGAAGTGCTTTTCCATCGCTTGGGGGTGGAAGTGTTAGCAATGGCTTCAAACGCTCAGGGTCTAGGGATATCTGACGATTTTCTATTTTATAGCCCAATAATGTTATTGAGGTTAACGAAAAATGGCTTTTCCCCTCATTGATCGTAAGACCATACTTTTCAACAGCCTGCATGAATCTAGCCAAATTCTGGTCATGCTCGCCTTTGTCCTTACCACATATGGTCACGTCATCGAGGTAGGCGTACGTTTTAGTCAACTTTTCCCTAGAAATAACTTCATCAATCACACGCTGAAAAGCAGGAACTCCATCAGTAAGGCCAAAAGCGAGTCTGCGGAATTGGAAGAGCCTACCGCCCGCCTCAAAAGCTGTATATGGTCTGTCCTGAGGTCGCAACGGTACCTGATGATAGGCACTTCGCAAATCTATTGTACTAAAGTAAGAGTTCCGGGCTACCTTCTCAACGGTTGCCTCTATGTTCGGGATAGGATAGGCGTCTAGAAACGTGTACCTACCTATTTATGGTCTGTGAGTAATCTATCACCATCCTTTTTTTGTGATTTTCGCTTTTTACTACAAAAGCCTGAGCCCGCCAGGGTGATCGGCTCTCCTCAATGATGTTGTCATCAAGAAGTTTTCCAATTTCTTTACTAATGAACTCTTCGTCTTCCGCAGAGTGTTTTCGTGACTTAGTTGCTATTGGTTTTACATCAGCAGATAGGTATTCGAAAAGAGGAGGAGGTTCAATCTTAGCAGGGGCCAAGTAGCAAATAGTCAACGGTGGCTTAGATCCACCAAGAGAGAAATGCAATTCGGAGTGTAGGTCCAAAACATCGTGGCCTACAACTACATTCGCACATAGGTTTGGCAAAACACTCAATTTGACATTTTTGTAGTGGTGCCCTTGCATGTCCATTGTCGCAAACGTATAGTAAGTGATTCTCGTATTCAGCGACGTAGATGCCATCGACACGCTGCAACTTGTAGGGTAGAGTTTGAACTTGTTCCTATTGCAAGTGTAGAATTTTTCTGAAATAAAGGTGTCGGAGCTCCCTGTGTCTATTAAGGCTTGAGTTGAGATATTGTTTACCTTTATGAGTACGGTGGCCTGTTCAAGTGAAGAGCTTGATGCTGCTATCGAAGTCGCAATGGTAGTGGCCGCGGATTTGAACCTTGCGACGGACTTGGGAGATTTGCAGACGGACGCGTAGTGTCCTTTCTTACCACAATTGTCGCAGGTTTCTTTCAGCGCAGGACACTGTTGTCTGGAGCGATGCCAAGCCTGCCCACAGAAATAGCACTTTTTCCTTGAGTTCCCACTAAGTGCTGCTGCTGTAGAGTTATCCTGTGAATTTTCAGGGTAATTAACAACAATTGTTTCAGTAGCATTCAAGATGGCATCGGATTCAGAAGTATAAGATGTAGATTGTTTGACAGCAGATTCCAACGCTCGCGCTATCTCTAAGGCCTCGGTTAAGTTGAGTTCCGTTTTCTCTAATAGCCTCAAGCGAATATTGGCAGATGCTAAGCCGCGAATGAAAGAATCCCTAACGTAACTACTGCGGTGTTCCTCATCAGTGACTGCTTTAAATTCACATTCCTTGCTCATAGTCAGCAGCTCATGAACGTACTGGTCGATTGTTTCTCCTGGCTGTTGCTTTCGTGTCGCTAATTTATGACGTGCAAATATTTCATTAATAGGTTTTACATAAATACCATTCAGAACCCTAATTGCATCAGTGTAAGTGGCACAGTCAGCTATAAACTCGTATACGGAGCGAGAAACGTGATATATCAGCAACTTCAGCTTACCTTTGTCTGGAAGTTCATCAACGCGATCGTCCTCAATAGTAGCGACGAAATTTTCGAAAGTCGTTAACCAGTAAGTCCATTCTTTGGAGGCCACTGTATCATGTGGGTCGGCTCCGAAACGATCTGGCTTCAGGTAACGTTCCATTTTCGAAGAATTGTGTTGAATAAATTGAAATGATAGAAAACCTTTGGTATAAGGTTTTATTCAACACAATTGAACATGAATCTGAACATTCGGATTTTCATGAGAAGTTTGAACGATGGTGTCATAGTAGCAATAAATAAAATAATTAACATATGAGCGCATGAATGATAATCAAGCATGAACAACACACAACCCTCTGACTCGAGGTCACAACGTATACAGCCAGATGTTATCACTTCCTCGCCTAGCCAATGCTAACAACCTAATTTACAAAATATCCCTTTTGGCTAAAAAAATTGTAAGGCCCAAAAATCATACAAAATATATTCGGTGGGGTCAATTCTGACCCCAGAGTGACCTCGAAGGTCTAATTGTAACTAAGTCACTTGTCATTTTGAGGGTGATAGAGTTAGTATGAGGTGAGTGGGGGGGGGGGGGGGGGTGTTGAATTGAGTGCGGTACCTCCATGTCCTGAGTCACGCTACGCTCCTCGTTCTTTGTGAACCTCCCAATGAATTTTTATGAATTTCCAGACGATTTGTGAGAGACGAATGGGGACTAGTTGGTTGGTCGGTTTCCAGATGAAAATGAGTTGTTTGACTTTGTAGAAGTTGACCTCCCGCAATGCCCAGCACACACTCCTTCAGTTTCAAGAGGAACCCAACTCCAAAATTGTGGTTATTGTGAGAAATGTGAAGTTTATTTGTGTTGAACTGAAAGAAAAACGTGTTGAAGGATTACCATTCTTAATTGTCAAAACAGTTGTACAAATATTCAACAAGAGAACACCAACCAATCGGTTTTTGAAGATTCTCGCATGTTTCAATAAATTCAAATGCTTCAGACACTTTCCAGTTTTTAGGAATTGCAGGGAAAAAACAGTGATGAAATTTTTCCTTATTTTTCCCGCTATCCTGAGACCTATTCCTACCACTCAGATTTCTTCTCAACAAAAGAACAAATCATGCACTAAAGGGTTAAACAGGAACAATCAAAGTCAACAAGTGTTTTAGATGAGAGTCACATTTACTTATAAAAGAATATCAAAGCTATTTTTTCACAAATCAAGTATGTTCGGAACTTTGGAAGATGTGGGCGTTACCCAATCGTCATCCACATTTGTATCAGAGTCCATATTGATTGTGCACTATGGTTCATCGTCTAATCAGTATCAGAGGAAGTCGACTCTGCATCTGCCAGGCGTTGTCCCTTGGAATCAGAAGTTTTAGAGCGTACACTCATTTGCCTCCTTCGTTTGGATGATTTCTCGCCTGCAATAAATTACAATAATTTTAAGAAGGAATGAGTATATTCTAGAGTAGATTCAGGATTTGATTTCCAGATTTAGTATTTCAGTATTTTCTTCTTCTTCCTAAACTGCAGTCCTAATCAGGGGCGTAGCGTCAGGGGGGGCGCAGGAAGCGTCTCTTACCCACAAGAAGTGAAGAATGTAAGTAGAAGTTGAATGATGAAGAAATTCATTACAAATAACAAAATATTTAATCAAAAGTAAAACATTCAATTGAAAATTACCTACAGCTACCTACCAACCCATGGAAGAATTCCTTCTTCCATGCTACCTACCTTTCAAGAAGGCAAGTCATCTAAGAAAAAGAAGAAGAAGAAGTGAGATCTGAGTGAGATCGTGGATCTTTACCTTCTTCTTATTATCGCAAACTCTTCTTATTATGAACCGCAAAATTATCGCTGATGGCGGGGGGGTGACGTCACACGTACATTGTGTGCGGTCATCTGTGTGTATTCAGGGGCGGGCGTGTGAGTGTGTCTCTGACTGAATTGGGTGCAGTACCTCCACGTTCAGAGCCACGCTACGCTCCTGGCCCTAATAGTTGATGATATGAACATAGGAAGGTACCTAACATGTAATTAGTGTGGCTGTCTATTTAACAAGTACCTACCTACCATTCATAATGGGGCTATGCCTGCATATTTGTCAAATCAAAGTATACTTCAAGATGAGGTAAATCTCATCCACTTGTATGAGAGGAAAAATCACCTATTCACTTAGCAGCTTGAAAAAATGCCAACTTCATCAATGATGGAAATTACAAGCACTCAGTGGCACAAGAGTAAATATATGGAATTATAGTTTTAGTAACTAAACCTGCAGGTACCTGTGTGGGTTTTCATGTGGTTTGAAAGATTTGAGCGCTGAGCAGCCTTGTAGTCGCATAGATGGCAAGAGAATGGTTTTTCTCCTGCAAATTAAAAAAGTTTTGCACTTGGATTGCTGATAGAGGTGAGGGGGGGGGGGGATAAATCTACAAGATAATAAACTGTTGTGTCAAGAATTTGCAGAGTTTTGGTTTATTATCTTCGATAATGAACCATTGGAATCGCCCAAAGAAAAAGTTTTTTTAACCCCCCCTCAAAATTTGTTGGTTTACGTTTCAAGATACGAAGATTCAGAAAATCGAATTAAAAAAAATCCGTCCGTCCGCCGTCCGCGCCACTTTGCCCAGTTAGCGTTGAGTTAAAATTACGAAATTTTTTTTATGGGTTTCGACCAACCCCACAATGGTCCATGAAACTTTTCATAACCCTAGGTCAAGGGGAAGGGGTTCAAAACGAATTTTGAAAATTTGAAAATCTCATATCTCGAAAAATTCATATAGAACGGTATGTTTTTTATTTCATATTTAGATAGAGTTTGTTCCGTAGAATTTTTTAAGACCATCCGCAGCTGTGTACGACCAGCCGTTCCTTCACAATGACGCCTCAAAGATTGTGCCTCACAACACGATCGTGAATCAAACTGTTGAAATACAGGTCCATTTTCATACTAACAAGCTCTTTGGAACATCATATGGCTTAAGTGATGTCGAGTTTGTTGTTCTGAGGTGCGTTTCGTGCTACGGAAATGAAGGTAATTTCGAACGTTTGTTGGTAGGTACTTCTTTTATAGAAAAATTATTACCGACGTAGTATTAAAAACCCCAGAATTATGTCATATTAATTCATCATAATTAATAATAATTATTATTGATAATAAATACAAATTATTAATACCTAACAATAAATTATAATAATTTTCACTAGGTAGGTACTTGATAAAATTGTTAATAATTAGTGATAATTGATAATAATAATTAATCTAACATTTAGGATCTAGACATTTAGACCTAGTGATCTAGACAGAAGGGTGATCTGTACAAAGAAGATAATGAACCGTTGTGTCAAGAATTTGCAGAGTTTTTTCAAATCAAATGCTCCAGGATGATTCAAATTGCATCCACATTATTTAAAAAAAAAGAAAAATAATAATAATAATTACCTAGAAGATGCTTACTTCAATGAAGCAAATTACAAGCACTCTGTGGCACTAGAGTAAATATATAGAATTATAGTTTTAGTAACTAAACCTGCAGGTACCTGTGTGGGTCCTCATGTGGTTTGAAAGATTTGTGCGCTCAGCAGCCTTGTAGTCGCATAGATGGCAAGAGAATGGTTTTTCTCCTGAAAAAAAAAAAAAAAAAAAAAAAAACGTTATCTTCAATATACTTCAAGATGATTTAAATCTCATCCACTTGTATGAGAGAAAAAGTCACCTATTCACTTAGGGCCGGTTCATCAATGGCATTTATTCGACGAATAGCGCCATCTTATTCGGCGAGTAGCCGTATTCTACGAATAGATCTCATATGACTGTTCATCAAGTTGAGTTATTGGGAGAATAGGATGTATTCGGAGTATAAAGTTATTGGACCGTTGAAACCTCCGAACAAGGCTTTATTCGGCGAACAGACGAGTCAAAATGGCGGCACTTTGAGTGCAAATAATGTAATAATGTAATAATTATTATTTATTAAAAAAAAAAAAAAAAAAAGTTAACTTCAATATACTTCAAGATGGTTTGAATCTCATCCACTTGTATGAGAAAAAAAAATCATCTATTCACTTAAAAGAATGAAAGGATTCTTACTACTTCATCAATCATGAAAATTACAAGTACTCAGTGGCACTGGAGTAAATATATGGAATTATAGTTTTAGTAACTAAACCTGCAGGTACCTGTGTGGGTTCTCATGTGCCTTGAAAGCATTGAGCGCTGAGCAGCATTGTAGTCGCATAGATGGCAAGAGAATGGTTTTTCTCCTGCAAATAAAACGTTAACTTCAATATACTTCAAGATGATTTAAATCTCATCCACTTGTATGAGAGAAAAAGTCACCTATTCACTTAGAAGAATGAATGGATTCTTACTACTTCATCAATGATGCAAATTACTAGTACTCTGTGGCACTAGAGTAAATATATGGAATTATAGTTTTAGTAACTAAACCTCCAGGTACCTGTGTGGGTTCTTATGTGGTTTGAAAGATTTGTGCGCTCAGCAGCCTTGTAGTCGCATAGATGGCAAGAGAATGGTTTTTCTCCTGAAAAAAAAAAAAAAAAAACAAAAACAAAAAAACGTTAACTTCAATATACTTCAAGATGATTTAAATCTCATCCACTTGTATGAGAGAAAAAGTCACATATTCACTTAGAAGAATGGAAGGATTCTTACTACCTACTTCATCAATGATGCAAATTACAAGTACTCAGTGGAACTAGAGTAAATATATGGAATTATAGTTTTAGTAACTAAACCTCCAGGTACCTGTGTGGGTTCTCATGTGCTTCGCTAGATTTCCTCGCTGAGCAGCCTTGTAGTCGCATAGATGGCAAGAGAATGGTTTTTCTCCTGCAAATAAAACGTTAACTTCAATATACTTCAAGATGATTTAAATCTCATCCACTTGTATGAGAGAAAAAGTCACCTATTCACTTAGAAGAATTAAAGGATTCTTACTACTTCATCAATCATGCAAATTACTAGTAGTCAGTGGCACAAGAGTAAATATATTTAATGATAGTTTTAGTAACTAAGCCTGCAGGTACCTGTGTGGGTTCTCATGTGCATTGAAAGATTTGAGCGCTGAGTAGCCTTGTAGTCGCATAGATGGCAAGTGAATGGTTTTTCCCCTGCAAAAAAAAAAAAAAAAAAAAAAAAACGTTAACTTCAATATACTTCAAGATGATTTAAATCTCATCCACTTGTATGAGAGAAAAAGTCACATATTCACTTAGAAGAATGAAAGGATTCTTACTACTTCATCAGTGATGCAAATTACAAGCACTCAGTGGCACTGGAGTAAGTATACGGAATACTGGATTTCAAAATCGTTCAAACCGTTATCAAATGTGAATCATGAGTACAATGGGTACTTACTGTCATTATTGTCCACCAACGCAATGTCGCATTCTGATTCCTCAAACATTTCTTCTTCATCTTCTACAGCTTCATCTCCATCTAATCGCCTCATAGTCATGCCGTCCTCTTGATGGTCAGTGTTACTGGCCTCCTCTTCTGACATACACAAACAGAACAACTTGATTCAATTTATGATACATTGGAACAATTGATATGAATATTCAACATTGGTTAGGGGTTCAAATGTCAATATTGAGGATAATTGACGGCTAGGTGTACCACTGCAAACGTGATTCAAAAAGTTGGTGGGACGGGGGTATATTATGTGTCATACACCTCAGCACCTCTTTGTTGACATTTGAATAGGAGAAAAACCATTAGACGCCGGAGAGGTCAGAATGTACCAAAATAGTAACCAAAAACAGTTGTTACCATCAGCAGGAGAAGGTTCAATCTTAATAGCTGGTTCTTCATCGAAATCATGTTCCTCTTTGACTTCCACAAGATCCAGTTCAGGATTCAGGGGGTCGAAACACGCTCCATCTTCTATAACAAGAACAGCCTGTTATTGGGTCACCGATGTCATCACATTCGATTCTGATGATTTGCATACGATTCAAATATTGGACAAAACCCCAAGTTAATATTTAAAAAGTAAGTGTTGCATTACTTCTTAATGTTGATAACCCTAATTGGAACCTCCCCTCAGGCTGACTATGTAACGCTAATAGAAAGCCCTGCGTCTGCACACCAGGAAACATTTGATTGGAATCCGTCACCCACCAACTTGGTTGCCCTCAACTCCAATACTTTCAGTGAAACAGTGAATAAAATCCAGAATGAGTCCTTTTAGAGAATTTTGAAGGAAAGGATGCTGTTGTTCTCAGCCCCACATTTTTGAAACTCGAATTTCCAAACGAATGTCAATACCAAAATCCGTTTTGGACCATCCTGAATCCATTGCCAAAAGACGCAAAAAAAAAAAAAAAAAAAAAAACATAATACTATTATAATAATAAAAATTATACATCATATGTATCAATGGTTTTATGTAAAATGTCTCCATTACACTGGTTTTATAACAAAAATGGGGTGATAGATTTTTCATTGCTGAACACGATGGTGAAGTCAGAATTGCGATACCACATTCCGTTACCTATCAGATTAGAGCAGAATAATCATGAAGAACATCTTGACCCATAGTGACATGAAGAACCATCGTGACAAATACGTTTCTTCATCTTCAAAGTGCTCCAGTTTGAGAGCGGAATGTGACTTCGTGAAATGCATCATTTGCCAGATCTTATAGATGAACGGGTCGGTCAACAGGGAGCGGTAATTTAGGTACTAGGTAAAACATTGGGTATAACTACTTTATTACCGAAATTACCTAACATATCATTCCCTTAATTTTATTAATATTCAGCGTAGAAAAATCTTCAGAATGACGTGTCACTTGTCAGACTGTTTTATTTTAGGAATTTATTGGTAATCCCCCCCCCCACCACCCTTTAGAGCAGCCCGATCTGACGTACTTCGAAGCCCGATCTACGAACTTAGCCTTTTGATTGCTAAGACGGATTGTTTGAGCAAATTTGAACTTGCTATCTCAATTCTATCGAGAGTTATCGTCTGGAGTGACACATACATAAATTAAAATAAACATGGTGTAAACGGATTTTGGTATACAACTTTTTCGGAAATTCAAGTTTTTAAAATTTTGGACCGAGAACAACAGCTACATTTTCTTCAAGAAATTCGCTAAAAGGAAACAGTCTGACACGAGACACCTCATTTTAAAGATTTTTTAACGCTGAACACGATGGTGAAATCAGAATTGCGATATCTCATTCCGTTCTCAAACTGGAGCACTTTAAAGATGGAGAAACGTGGTTAATACTTGAGATGTCCTTCACGGTTCATCTGCTCTAATCTGATAACGGAATGAGATATCGGAATTCTGACTTCACCATCGTGCTCAGCGTAAAAAAAAAACCCTTTAAACTGAGGTGTTTGTCGGCAAAAATTCATTATAACACTAGTAAAATAGAAACATTGTATATAAAACCAGATATCAAGTGATGAGTACAATTGGTACCTACCGTCCAGGAAGGTGATGTCGCATTTTGATTCTTCGAAGATTTCTTCTTCTTCTTTCACAGATTTCTCTCCATCAAATCGCCTCATAGTCAAGCCGTCATCTTGTTGGTCAGTGTTACTGGCCTCCTCTTCTGACATTCACAAACAGAACAACTTGATTCAATTTACGATACATTTGGGCAATTGGTATGAATATTCAACATTGGTTGGGGGTTCAAATGTCAATATAAAGGATAATTTACGACTTGATGGAACAGGGCATATCATGTGTCATACACCTCAGCACCTCATTGTTGACGTTAGAACAGGAGAAAAACCGTTTGACGGTCAGAAAGTACCAAAATAGTAACCAAAAACAGTTCTTACCATCGACAGGAGAAGGTTCAATCTTAATAGCTGGTTCTTCATCGAAATCATGTTCTTCTTTGACTTCTACAAGATCCAGTTCAGGGTTCAGGGGGTCGAAACACGCTCCATCTTCTATAACAAGAACAGCCTGTTATTTGGACGCCAATGTCATCCACATTTGATTTTGATGATTTGCGTTAGATTCAAATGAACTAAAATCCCAAGTTAATTTGAATCAGTTGGAAGAGCGTAACGTAATTATTTCAAGTGGTTTCATTTTCCTAAAGAACGTCGATGTTTCATAACATCGATGATTTTACTCCGATTTTCAAAACATCGATGTTTTCCTCTCAAATCCCTAGTACTAATCAGTCGATTGGTGGGGAGGGGGAGGTGCTTTTATTCCCCAACACAGCAGAAGCTACGGATTCAGCAAATATATCTATAAGGCCATAATTCAGGCCATCTCGAGATACGATCGATAATAGTCAAAAGGAAGCGAGAACCCTGAGAGACCGGAAGTGGGCCAACGATGTCTACATTAATATGACAGAATCGCTTGTCAGCAACAGGGTACGAAACGATAGCACTAGAGGTGTGGCGTGTTGTTTTAGAAGTTGCTCGCCTTAGATGTGTCCACTAGATATGTCCACATCTGAATGGATTCATCTCTCAGGAATTCTCAAGTCTTTGAGGGCAGTAATTTAGGTTATTCTGCTTTAGTTAAGGTCGTAATAGTAACAAATTCAAATAGTTGAAAAAAACTCTGCATATTCTTGACACGACGGTTTATTATCTTCTTTGTGCGGAAACTAAATGATAGAGGCGATGATTTAATTACAAATAAAATGTACCGACATCATTTCTGGGGTTTTCAATTCCACCTACCGGTCGGTAATAATTTTTCTATAAAAGAAGTACCTACCAACAAACATTCGAAATTACCTTCTTTCGGTAGCACGAAAAGTTCCTCTGAACAATAATCGACATAAAAAAAGCCGTGTGATGTACGAACATTGGTCTGTATTTCAACCGTTTGATTCACGATCGAGTTGACGACTTTCGATCAGTTCAAACTTTGAGCCATCAATTAAACAGCAACATGAACCTTTACTCTACCATACGACGCGTGAAAGCGAAAAAAGAAACGACATCTAGTAGGTAACTTAAATTCCTCATAAACTCCCAAAATGGAACATTCTGACAAGTGACCTCTCATTTTAAAGGCTTTTTTTTTTAATGGTGAACACGATGGTGAAATCAGATTTGGGGTATCTCATTCCGTTCTCAAACTGAACCACTTTGAAGATGAACAAACGTGGTTGATACTTGAGATGTTCTTCATGGACATCATGTTCTTTAATGGGGACATTTTACATGAAACCAGTTATTTCTTCGAAAATTCGCTCTTATAGCCATGCTCCATAACTGTGGATTCTACCAATTACCCCACGATTTGATACTACTGAAGAAAACAATTAAACAGCAACATGAACCTTTACATTTTCACAGGACATCTAGTAGCTGCTATCAGCCCAAATAATATTATGCCCTTGTTTCTCGTGAATATTGAAGTTTGTTGAAGAAGTGAAACTCTACTTATACAGCGTGATATTGAGAGGTTTATTTTGTCCAACTATGAAATCACCTGCCATTGACTAGTGTTTTGAATATTTTTCACATTATAAACGTTGTTTTGTTCCCTACAATTGTTTTCCCTGAACTCGATATTTCTCACGCACGTACACGCTATGAGGTTATAAAGACTTGACGGTGAAGGTTTCTTACAATTTACATCGACTTTGGATGATTTGCCTGACACAATATTCGACTACAACCCGTTTTGAACTCAACCTACAGCTTATTAGCCTTCTGAATTCGGTGTAACGTAAACGTTTTGACATTCCACGTGTGAACAACTCGAAAATGATTGAATGATTGAACTTGAAAATGATTTTCACACGGAAGTCAAAATTGTGATTCAGAAAAAATCGGGGCTGAGTACGTTATACTACACTTTTACCTTGAAAATCTCTACGAACTAAATCATTAGGCGACGAAATCGTGGAAACCCAGAGAGTATTTGAAGAAATCGTCTGTTTCCACTGAAATGTGAGTATTGTTTAGTTACTGATGGTTCAATCACCGAAACTGGTCTAACAGTTAGGTACATGATGTTTCAGTGGAAATAGACGATTGTTTCAAATACTCTTGTTTTCCTTTTGAAAATCTCTCGTACCTGCGAGTGAAACGACAGAGGAAACTCGTGCATTTGATGAATTCGCGCCTTCAGCCATTTGGAACACTGCACCTGAAGCACGTCGACGGAGCACAAACAGTCAACAAAACCCTCGAAAAGTTATACGAATTTCACTGTGACCCTCTGACACTGAGCACTTGACTAATGTTGATGATATTTTGATATAAATTGACTGTTGAAATATACTCGTACGAAAAGCACCTAAAACACCACTTCTCACAACAGACGAGGCAACAATCTTGAGGGGAGGTAGCAAAAGGGTTATAGTCTTCCACTTCACATGACGAGATGACAGACGTTTCTTACTTCCTCAAACATCCGTTGGAGCGCTCGCGTCACCAGTGCTGCCAGATTGGGCGGTTTAATAATAATAATAAAAAACTCTGCAAATTCTTGACACAACGGTTCATTATCTTCTTTGTACAGATCACCCTTCTGTCTAGATCACTAGGTCTAAATATCTAGATCCTAAATGTTAGATTAATTATTATTATGAATTATCACTAATTACCTATCAATAATTTTATCAAGTACCTAGTGAAAATTATTATAAATCACCTATTGTTAGGTATTAATAATTTGTATTTATTATTAATAATTAGTATTATTAATTACGATTAATTAATAAAATATAATTCTGGGGTTTTTAATACTACGTCGGTAATAATTTTTCTATAAAAGAAGTACCTACCAACAAACATTCGAAATTACCTTCATTTCCGTAGCACGAAACACACCTCAGAACAACAAACTCGACATCACTTAAGCCATATGATGTTCCAAAGAGCTTGTTAGTATGAAAATGGACCTGTATTTCAACAGTTTGATTCACGATCGTGTTGTGAGGCACAATCTTTGAGCCGTCATTGTGAACGAACGGCTGGTCGTACAAAGCTGTGGATGGTCTTAAAAAATTCTACGGAATAAACTCTATCTAAATATGAAATAAAAAACATACCGTTCTATATGAATTTTTCTAGTTTTGGAATTTTCAAAATTTCAAAATTCGTTTTGAACCCCTTCCACTTGTCCTAGGGTTATGAAAAGTTTCGAGGATCATTGTGGGGTTGGTCGGAACCCATAAAAAAAATTTCGAAATTTTAGCTCAAAGCTAACTGGGCAAAGTACTGCGGACTGCGTACTGTGGACGGACGGATTTTTTTTTTATTCGATTTTCTGAATCTACGTAACCAACAAATTTTGAGGGGGGGTTAAAAAAATTTTTTCTTTGGGCGATTCCAATGGTTCATTATCGAAGATAACTCAACATGGTTTGAAAAGGGAAAAACAAGTTTTGTAAAAAATCCCAATGCTCTAGTAGTCGACACCAGTGACCAACATTGTCTTCAGTAGTCGACATGGTTTTGCACTAGTAGTCGACCTACATGTGTTAGAAGTCAACAGTATCTCTTGAGCCAGTAGTTGACAGGTTTCGTCATTCCATCGTTTTCACTTTTTTCGACTTCCATCTAAATAAAATACATTCAACTGTGAATCGGAACTTGAAAATAGATTAATAAGATGTAATAAAGTAGTTATCAGACTTTTTATTTGCAAACAGCTCATTATCAGTCTCAAATTGCAATAAGTACTTAAGTAAAAAGGTATGAAAACTATAGTCGAAAACTCATTGTCAGAAAATTGACATTACAGTTGGGCTTAGGTACCTATTTACATAGTTTTTGACATTTTCATGTCTTTGCTTTGGCACATAAACTGAAACGGGAAAAATTTGTTCCCTTGATTCACCCTTTCCCTCAGATCACGTCAGAACACGAGCGACCGGCGGGCCACTACGTCAGAGCCTATGACGCACGAGCGTATGACGTCAGACGGCTGGCAGAGGGGTCAACTAGTACGTAAAAACCTATGACGCACGAGCGTATGACGTCAGACGGCTGGCAGGGGGCCAACGAGTACGCCAATGCCAATGCCGTAAGAGCCTATGACGTCAGAGGGCTGGCTGTCTAGGTGATTGGGCGGTAGCGAAGGGAGGTGGTGATGACGTCAGAGAGGCCAGAGATCTGAAACCCCCATTTTTGGTTTATTATCTTCGATAATGAACCATTGGAATCGCCCAAAGAAAAAATGGTTTTAACCCCCTCTCAAAATTTGTTGGTTTTTTTATATAAAGCAACTAAAGAATATTTTTATAAGAACCCCATTGGGGGTTATGAGAAAACAAAGAAACAACTAGAAAAAGAATCCACTGTCATTAGGGATGGGTCAAGAAACCAGAAACTAGTTTAAATAACTAGTTTGAAATAAATTTGAAAAAAAAAATGAAAAAATAAACGGCACAAGTAAGTACCTATCTAGTTCTTTGAATTGAACTATCAAATAATCAACTGGGAACAACACAAATAACAAGAGGAAGAAGAAGAATGTACCGTGGAGGAAGAATGGAATCGTGTTAAATGCAAATAGTTGCTCCTTCCGTACCTTGCGAAAGGGGTTTTTCCAAATCAGGCAATTTTATTAGGTAGGTACATCAAAGAGAGCAAACCTGAATTCCTCCAAAGTTGAAATGCTCATGTTCCTCGATGGAAACAAGGAATATTGCTCTCAAACATTGGGAGACTTCTCCCAATAACTCGTTCTCCCTTGGTGTTATACTGTCGTGTTTCATATTCTTTTACTCCCGCATTACTGTTGAAAAAATAATCTCAACTGATTGTGTGATAGGACTGAAAATAAAATAATGTTAAAGAGATCCTATTTCTTCTGTAGTTTCTTCTAAATATAAATATATAGGTACGTAAACAGTCACATGGGTTCCACTAAAAAATTAGTGCCCTTCGTTCGTGGGTTCTCAGAAAAATGTGATAAATTACCTACTCATTCAAATATACACCTAAGTACCTACGTTTGATCGGTTTTTATTACTTTCTGCTTCTACCTATTTGATGATTGTTCTCCAAAACTTGATGACATGCAAAGAACCGTAAACAGAAAAATTCAACCAAAGATGATAATATTATTATCATCTACTTTTGTTAAATACTATTTTGGAGCCTTTTTTTTTGCAAGTCCCGTTCGTTAAAACCAATCTCCTTGCTAATTTAAGGGCCTTCCTAAGTCAGGAAATGAAAAAAAAAATCATTTTTTTTTATTAGCCCTAAAAATTCTCCATTTAATACTGAATCGTTTGATACCATTAAGTTGATGGTTTGGCACTATGTAAGTATCATAAATAGCTCTCAAAGTCGGGCATTACACTCGAGCGCCCGTCTAGGACTCCCCGCTCTGGGCGTTGGATCTTTACAAACGCCCCGCTCCATTCTTTCAAGCTTTTACGCTGATTCCATCTTATGAGGTGCAAACAATAAGTAAACTCGAACGGAAGTACACAACGGAACATTCGAGGGTGTCTGTAGTTCGGGAGGAACAGCTCTTGTAGTTGAATCAGGTTGAAATGAAAGTTGAGAGCTGCTTTCAATGTTCCTTTTTCCTCGCCCACCTTTTCCTCTTCGTTTTTTGAAAACATTTCTACCTCTCGTCATTATAACAAAACGGAAACTGAAGGTAATTAGAAACGAATGATATGTAACTGAAATGAATCGGTAAAAACAGAAAGCAAAACAATAAACAATGTTCGGACGCAAAATATAAGGTCTGTTCCTGCCAACCAGGGAGTTCTTTAACCAGTTAATTTAGATAACTCAAGTGGTGGGGATGAGTGAAGGAACTTTTCAGTTTTTCAAGTGGGTGGTTGGAACGCGCAGAACTACTCCAGCAGAGAGCGCTGGGGCTTCAGCAGTGACGTGAAATAACAGTAACGTGAAATCGAAACCTTCCGCCAGACAACGTCGTCGCTATTTGAAGGCCTTGCTCGAAAAACGAGCTATCTGCAATTTTTTCGAAATCCCGTTTTCGACGGTTTTGGGGTCAGAAAAATATACTGCTTCATTTGTGAGGATCCGCTAGCCCTCCGATAGTTATAAATGTGAAAATCGGACAATATTGCTGATAGTTGGACAATGCGACAACGTCGTTGCGTTGAATAATGAGGTATTTACACAGATGTCTCATTATTGGATCCAATCAAGGCGACATCTTGTTGGTGTTAATAAGAATAAGAATAATCCTTGCTATTCCTTGAGGTTTTTCACCCTCAAAAAAAGCTTAATCCTAGTGCTTGCTTTCCTTTTATTCCTTACAAAAAAATATAATATTATTTTCCTAACAATGATGAAATGTTTATGGAATAACAGTATTATTGTCTGATGGCGTTGAGGATTCATGTAATGTTGTTGGAAAGTTAGAGGAGGACGTTTTTTCAACTAAATAACAATGACAATAGGCATGTAAAAAATTATTGGTTGGAAAAACGAGCTATCTGCAACCTTCAATGTCTTGTGGTGCCTCGAGTAAATTATTTAAAAATATTAAATCATATGGATTCGATCCGTCCTTAGGCACGGTTAATTTTAGTATATCTGGATTTTTTAAATATTGAAGCAGGAATTTCTGAAACTTTTTTTCGATTCCCTAAAAATTTTGAAAAATGCAGATTGCTCGTTTTTCGCGCAATGCCTTCATTTCCTATTTTATTTTCGAGCTATTTTCCTTGCGAAATCCGAAATGGGAGTGAATGGGAGTGAAATGGGATGTGATTTTTTTAAGCGTCAATTTTCATTTTTAGGCCCTAGACTGTATATTGAATTGCCTCCTCATATTAAATTAAGCTATAGCTTTAATAAATTTAAAAACAGTTTAATTGTTCATTTTAATATTTTATACAAAAATGATATGTTCATTTCCGTTTTGCGGTTTTTTTAGTAATTATCGGAGCATTAGTACTTTGTTCTTATTGATTTTTTTAATTCCATTTTTCATTTTGTACTGGAGGAGGCAAATTTAGCAAATTAGCAAATAAGGAAAAATACAAAAGAAGAACTTTGGCTCGAAAATTGATGTAGACCACGTACCTTGGCGGTGATGAGTCGGGGGCCCCCTGGATGCGTGATGGCGAATTTCTGAAGAAAATCTCGAGGACTTGGTGATCGAAATTTCCGAGCCAACGTATTTGAAAGTAAACAGTTTAGCAAACGAAAAATTAAGTGATAAATCGCACAATTTGCGAACTCGCTAACTGGAGTGAACTTGTTTTGGGAAGCGGGGAGAAGAGGAGCGGTCAACACGGATGTCTTTCTAGTACTGGTCAAATGAGAAGTCGTTACCTTTTATCAGAACATAATCTATTCCCGATTAGACACGTTCGCCCCATCTATCGGTGGCTTTGTGTATCATAATCAAACGTCGTGATTTAAAGAGTTCCTCCATAAACCGCCCACCCTAAACATACAAATTTAATGAATTTGGATTTTTAGCAATAATAAGACAACGCGACTTCACCAACGAAACAATCATAAATAGGAAATGTATCTAGCATAAGTTAATATTAGTAATCAAATAAGTTATTTAGAAGAATAATAAATAATTAACAAAGTAACTTGCGTTATTAAGAACGATAAATTGGACAATGATAGGATAAAGTGTTAGGAAAATTATTAACAAAGGAAAGTAAGGAACAATGGTTGATTATTTTAGTGGGTACCATCCACTGTAGGAAGCGCAATTAATTTTTGCACAGGGCGAACGTAAGCTCCAGTAACTGTACGAATTTTCGCATTTCGTACAACGCCGTCTCGACCTGGATACGTTTCAGTCACTCTTCCGATTGGCCAATGAAGTGGTGGAGTATTAGGAGTCTGAATGTATACCACATCGCCAACTTGAAGATTATTCTGCTTGTCAGACCATTTTTCGCGAGGTATTAGTGTCAACAAGTAGTCCTTTGACCACCTTTTCCAGAAACATTGTGCGGCTTTTTGCAGAATCACGTATCTATCTCGAAGATTTTCAATTGGAGTCTCAATTTCAAATTCCGGCGATGCCAGTAGTGGCGCTCCGATCAAAAAATGGCCGGGACTCAAATAGTCGTTGTCATCATTTGGATCATTCGAGATTGCGCCTAATGGTCTACTGTTCAGCGCAGCTTCGACGCGGTTTAAAAGGGTACACATTTCCTCGAATGTGAGTATTAGAGGTCCAACTATGCGTATGAGGTGATGCTTGGCCGATTTAACTCCACTTTCCCATATTCCACCTTGATGTGGCGCAGCAGGGCTGTTAAAATTCCATTTTATTGAGCGTGAAGCCAAATGATCAGCTATGATCGGCTCAGAAGAGCGTAAAAAACGTCGAATTTCATGGAAATGAGAAGATGCACCCTTAAAATTCGTGCCACAGTCGGTAAAAATTTGAGAGCATAATCCTCTTCGTGCTACGAAACGGTCCATGGCGGCCAAAAAACAGGGAGTAGAGAGCGATGAAGCGAATTCCAAATGAATGGCTTTCGTAGCCATACAGATGAATAGAACTATGTAGCCTTTCATACGTGGTGACTTTCTACGATGGCTTTCTTTTATGGTGATGGGTCCAGCAAAGTCGATACCAGTGTTCCAGAATGGTCTACATTCTTGAACACGAACTGTAGGTAGGTCACTCATCAGAGGCTGGAGGGGTTTTGCATTCAATTTAAAGCAAGGTAAACATTTTCTAATGCGCTGTCTCAACAATTGGCGTAACGACACGATCCAAAATTTTCGTTGCAACATTGCTTGCGTTAATTTCGGGCCACCATGCAACGTGATTTTGTGAAAGTAATCGCACAATAGAGCGGCTAGATGGGATTCCCGTGGCAAAATGAGAGGGTGTTTGGTAGCGTAAGGTAGAGTTGATCGTCTCAACCTTCCGCCCACCCTTAAAAAACCAAGATTGTCGATGAAAGGGGTTAACTTCATCAAAATAGGCGAGACTTTCAAATTGCGTAGTAAACATTTTATTTCGCGGGCGTAATAAAATTTTTGGGTGGCTCGTACACATGCATTCAAGGCGTCACGTAATTCTGAAGGCGTAAGTGGTCCGTCAACTGTATCATGCCCCATTTTGCGTGCTCTGAAATTGCGTACTGAGCGTAAGATACGAGCTATGGTTCGTTGGAGGATCATCAAATTCGAAATTCTTTCAATCATACAAATTATGGCGGGTTTTTCGCGTGTAGAAGCATGTAGTGTCTGTTCTAATGGTTGTTTATGTTCCAAAAGTGCTTCTCCTGTGTCCGGCTCAAAGGGAGGGAATGCCCATGATCTTATTGGTTTGTATGCAAAGGACGGTCCTTTCCACCAAAGCTCAAAATTCACCAAATTTCCCGGTGTTACTCCTCGGCTAGCACAATCACTAGGATTTTCATTCGTTGAAACATGTGACCACTGACGTGGATGTGAATGTTCCAAAATTTGAACAACTCGATTTGCCACAAAAGTTTTCAATTTATGTGGAGGCGTTTTTATCCAAGATAATACGGTAGACGAGTCGCTGAATAGATGGATTGCGGAGAAATCAATTTTTTGTCGAAGTGAATGAAGTGATTCCAATAGTCGTGAGAGCAAAACCGCTCCACATAATTCTAGGCGGGGAACGCTGACAGTTTTCAATGGAGCCAGCTTGCTTTTAGCGGTTAGCAAGTACATTTCGACCGATTCTTGGATTTCTACTCGAGCATAAATTACTGCAGCATAACCCTGTGTGCTAGCGTCGCAGAAACCTATTAACTGGCGTGAAGAGTGGGGCGTTGGACTCATATGTCCCAACTCGATAAATTCGTCCATATAGCGACGGTATTCTTCGAAAACTGCGGGTTGGCGTTGCAAGCGGCGTTCAAGACAAATTAAACTTTTTTGAGCGAAATTTCGAGTATTGGGAAGAGTAAATTTTCCGGGCATGAATGGTAATTTCACCATGTAACGTCCTGATTCATCTCGTGAGTGCGTTTCTATAAAGTGTCTCTCGCAAAAGATATCGTCAGGATCCTCGGGGCGTGGCACACTAACTTCTTCGATTTCCCAGAATTTTCGAATAGAACAATCAAGTTGTTCGCAACATGTGAGAAGTGCGGTTGGAACTGAACCTTGATTTTCAGCGTGATCTGAAGGTACAGGTCCCCCAATAACCCAACCAAACATGGTGTTGATAGCAGCGGGTTCACCTTTGATGAGTTCATAAGGTTCGGCCAAGATGTTGCTATATAAATCAGCTCCCAGTAAGAATTCTACAACAGCTCTCTTATGGAATGATGGATCGGCAAGAGAAAGGTGTTTGAATCTGCGATACAACTTCTCATCAACTGGAAAATTTGGTTGCGGTACTGAGATTTGGTTCAAAATGTGAGCATTGGCGTAGAGAATGTTACTGGGCGATCGATTGGAGGTTATTGAGCAATTTACCGTTCCTCTTACTTGGAGTGGTTGTGCGTTCGAGACTCCAATAACGCCGAGAGTACTATGTTTCCTCGTCAATCCAAGTTTTTGAACACACGACTCGGAAATTAAACTGACCTGTGAACCATTGTCTAAAATGGCTTTTACCGGTCGCGAAACACCATTTTTGTCTCTAATGTGTATAATTGCGGTGCACAATAGAACACCTTTACGTGCGTTTGACGAATTAACGCTATTACAAGTTACTGCAAGATGAGTGGCGGGGGCGGAGTTACGATTTTCATTTGCTTGCGGAGTACCATGAATAACGGTCGAATCACTCTTAGGAGTTTCTTGAGCAATAAGAGATCGAGGCGGAAAATGTAACAAACTATGATGAGTACTAGATTGACAATCGTTACAAGTAGATGTAGATCGACAGTTAGATCTCGAGTGCGTTCCGAAACAACCATAGCATAAGTGGTTTTGTTTTACAAAAGCGTGACGTTCATGTACTAACATTTTTTTGAAGTCAGTACAGTGATATAATTTATGAGATCCATTGCACTTTGGGCATGCGGAAGAATCTGTTTTAGAATTAGCGGTTGTTATCAAAGCGGTTTTAGATTGAAATGTTTTTGACGGTTTTTCCGTATGATGCTTGGGTTTTTCATAGGATTGCAATTTGGATCTATCGGAATTTCTGCAAGAATCGGGAGCCAATTCTAAAATTCGAACTTGATCCTGCACAAATTTGATCAGATCGGCAAACTTTGGCGTGCCATTGTTTACATTTCTATTTTCAAATTCCACGCGTATAGATTCTGGAAGAACCCTGGTTGCGATTTGCAACACGAAAAAATCAAACAGATCCTCAATGTTCAGAACTTTCAGGGCATTTATATTTGTATCGAAGACTTCTATAAATTTTATCAAAGCAGCATGAGAATTTGTTGTCATTGGATTGAAGGATAATATTTTTCTAATGGAGTGAGCACCCAGCAATCTTACGTTTTGAAATCGCTTGGTAAGGGCTTCGTATGCAATTAAATAATTCCCTTCGGTAATAGGTAGCGATTCCACTAATGATAATGCGTGTGATCGTAGCAAACTTCTAAGGTGCGTAAATTTTTCAATCTTGGAATAGGCTTTACTATTGTGAATGAGCGTAGAATACAGAGCGAAGAAATTAGGCCATTTTTCAATATTTCCATCGAACGGCTCGATTTCAATCTTGGGTAGACGACACTTAGGTGAAGGGGGGTCCGCGTTGGAGGTACTTGGGGGTGATTGAGTTGGGTGCGTGAACAACATTGAGCGCGAAACAGATTGAACCGCAAAGTACATCTCTTCATATTTAGTATAGGGTAGAATAACATCGATCCGATCCTCGGCTTCTAAGAGCGCGTTAAGATCGCCCATTTCGTCACTTATTTCATCAAAAATTTTGAAATCGATCTCCAAATTCTTATATCGAGATATGAAGGCTTCGGTGTCATTAGATGACGGTTGAAGTTTTTTAGTAAGTGCATCCCGGCATCTTTTGGCAATGTCGTTAAGTGTTGTGAGGCGTAGAAGATATTTTTGTCGCCTGCGCTCAAGAGACTGAATACGGATTTTGTCATTTTCAGTCATGATGAATAAGGACAAAGGTAATAAATGATGGACGAGCAGATAGGAAGAGAATAACGCAAGTTACAACAAATCAAGTGAATACGTTTGAAAAACACGAGAAATGGGGGTCAACGAACAAAGTCTTGGTGAAAGGTTTTAGCAATGATTTTTTTTCCGATAGAATTTTCAGCAGTAATTACTGTAATAATCCGCAGATCGAAGGACCATGAAAATTGGAGGAGGCAAATTTAGCAAATTAGCAAATAAGGAAAAATACAAAAGAAGAACTTTGGCTCGAAAATTGATGTAGACCACGTACCTTGGCGGTGATGAGTCGGGGGCCCCCTGGATGCGTGATGGCGAATTTCTGAAGAAAATCTCGAGGACTTGGTGATCGAAATTTCCGAGCCAACGTATTTGAAAGTAAACAGTTTAGCAAACGAAAAATTAAGTGATAAATCGCACAATTTGCGAACTCGCTAACTGGAGTGAACTTGTTTTGGGAAGCGGGGAGAAGAGGAGCGGTCAACACGGATGTCTTTCTAGTACTGGTCAAATGAGAAGTCGTTACCTTTTATCAGAACATAATCTATTCCCGATTAGACACGTTCGCCCCATCTATCGGTGGCTTTGTGTATCATAATCAAACGTCGTGATTTAAAGAGTTCCTCCATGTACCTTTTTTAATTCCGTTTTTCATTTTGTAGCTTTTTGGTTTATTATCTTCGATAATGAACCATTGGAATCGCCCAAAGAAAAAAATTTTTTAACCCCCCCTCAAAATTTGTTGGTTTACGTTTCAAGATACGTAGATTCAGAAAATCGAATAAAAAAAAATCCGTCCGTTCGCCGTCCGCCGTACGCCGTCCGCGCCACTTTGCCCAGTTAGCGTTGAGTTAAAATTACGAAATTTTTTATGGGTTTCGACCAACCCCACAATGGTCCTCGAAACTTTTCATAACCCTAGGTCAAGGGGAAGGGGTTCAAAACGAATTTTGAAAATTTGAAAATCTCATATCTCGAAAAATTCATGTAGAACGGTATGTTTTTTATTTCATATTTAGATAGAGTTTGTTCCGTAAAATTTTTTAAGACCATCCGCAGCTGTGTACGACCAGCCGTTCGTTCACAATGACGGCTCAAAGATTGTGCCTCACATCACGATCGTGAATCAAACTGATGAAATACAGGTCCATTTTCATTCTAACAAGCTCTTTGAAACATCATATGGCTTAAGTGATGTCGAGTGTGTTGTTCTGAGGTGCGTTTCGTGCTACGGAAATGAAGGTAATTTCGAATGTTTGTTGGTAGGTACTTCTTTTATAGAAAAATTATTACCGACGTAGTATTAAAAACCCCAGAATTATATCGTATTAATTAATCATAATTAATAATAATTATTATTAATAATAAATACGAATGATTAATACCTAACAATAAATTATAATAATTTTCACTAGGTACTTGATAAAATTGTTAATAATTAGTGATAATTGATAATAATAATTAATCTAACATTTAGGATCTAGACATTTAGACCTAGTGATCTAGACAGAAGGGTGATCTGTACAAAGAAGATAATGAACCGTTTTTTTACATATAATAATAATGTTGATGGGATTCTATCCATTTTTCAACTAGTTTCATGACGTTGTGGCTGTAGGTTTCTTCGATTTCTTTGAGTAAGGGCATTGTGGTCTTCCCTTGAAGTAAATTGTGTTGATGGGATTGACTAGTGTGAAGAAGCAGGTTGTATAAAATGACCAAGCTAGTCTTTGTTTGGGGTTTATTTTCTCACGACGTTTCGGCAATGGAACAAAGCCCTATTCATGCGAGGTTACATGTAGAAGTGAAAAGTTTTTACATTGTAATATAATAATACATTATATAATATTACATTATAATAATAATAATAATTTTTTTTTTTTTTAATTATTGTAAAGTATTTCTTTGATAGCGCCCATTTCTTTTCATGTTTTAATTTTATTTCCAACTCCTGATCTCCAGACAATTTTTTTAAATTTTGGAGATCAGTAATTGCCACTTATTTTGTTCGCATAGAAAAGAGAAATATTTTTGTTTGTATTATATATTATGAAGTATCAAATACTTCATTTATTTTGTTTTTTATTGCTGTTGTGATTTAAGGCAAATAAACTTTATAAAAAAAAAAAAAAAAAAAAAAAAATGATTCCTTCGTTAAGTCCTACTTTTTTCAAATAAAATGCAAATATCTACCGTGAATCTGAACCCGCAGATTCAGTACAAGGAGAGCCATCCCCTTATGGCGAAAAAATACAAGAGTGTAAAAGCTCTATTTATTCACATCTGTGATAAATTAAATGACAACTTCTAGTTGAATCTTTCCTGGACCCTTCCTGGATGTTTTTAGATACGGAAAAGACGGCACTTGAAGGAGAGTAAACAAAACACAGACCTACGTCGAGAACCAACCTCCACGGGAAGTCGGAGAGAAATGAATTTTCGGGAAGGTAATGGCCAGGTTACCGAAAAAAACTGGCTTAACCCGCTTCTCATCCAGTGAAGAAAGTTAAATAACTCGAAAAAAAAGTTTTGTAACTCGTTGCGGCTGGAACGGTGAAGCGAGTGATAAGTTCTGTAACTGAAAACGGCAGGAAAGCGACAATCGTGCGCACTGGGCCACTGCGCACAACTGGTTTAAGAACTGACTGTGGCAGGAACATACCTATAACCTCACATTCATGAACCCTTCAGTTTGTTTGTTTTGGTTAGTCCATACGTGTAGATACTCCATAGATCCATAAACTACATGGTAATGGAATAAGACATGAATAGATAACAATTCTCAGATGTGAAAGTGAAGCCGTCCAGTGGGGGGGAGCAAGACGCACCGCGAAGCGAGGCCCAACCCCCCTGACGTTTTTCTCCCGTTTCTCAAAACTACGTTTTTACACACGTTTGCCCCTTTTTCTCCGCAACTACTGAACCAATCGAGCTGCTTTTTTTTTAATTGTAAGGGAATAGCTATAGTATACACTGAGTTTTTTTTATCCCCCTAAACATTAGGTTAGTTGTATAAATGGTCGGAAAACTGGAACACAAAATAAGGGTTTGGGAAAATGAAAATTAAAAATATATGTCGTTGATGTTAATTCATGAAAAAAACTCAGTAAACAATGCAGATCCAGATAGAGAAGACAAAAAAAAAAATTAGGATCCTAGGTAATACAGTTGCTGAGAAAACGGGTCACAAAGAATGCTAATTTTACCCTGTTACTTAGGAAGGCCCTTAAGAAATTTATTTTTCGGACAACCGTTACACAGGAAAATAGGATCGAACTGGACTGGACGAGCGTGAGAGAGAGACTGCCGGCCCTGCTTGCTTCAGCATTTAATATCCGTAAACTTGGCGATTTACGTTACCGTATCTCCTCCCCCTTTAGATCTTTCCACTACCTGGAAGGTGGATAGAAAAATTCGGCGGGGTTGCTATTTGGCTAGTAGGGGTTGCAGTATCAGTTCGAACCTTAACATTTTTCATTTTATGATTACAGTAGTGAATAAAGTGAGATATACAAACAATCCCTACAACATACAAAATTATAGTCCATATACTAGGGGTGAAATATTGCCTCAAGTCTAAAGGAGTTATTCTTTGAACATGATTTAATTTAACAGTTTGAAAATTTAGGTCTTTCGGGTTAATTGTTACATCTGACATCTGATTGTCTTTGACTTTCAAATTTAGGTCTGTTAATTAACTAATTAATTTATTAATAAATTTGGTTGGCCGACCGATTCGCTCTCAAGGTGTAAAGGAAGATTATGATAGAAGATTTCACTATCTTCGTTCTGAGGTAGGTACTTTTCATGCTACTGAATGAAGGTAATTTCGCATGTTCGATGGTAGGTACTTCTTTCATAGAAACATTTTTCCAGCGTAGGTAGGTGGAATTACAAGCCCTGGAATCAAGACCGATATAAAAAAAAAATTGTTTAAGAACAACGAAGATCGATAAGAACTGCGGGAAACCCCATGAAAGTAGGAGTGCATTGGTGGATGGTTCAAACCCAACTACCCTAAGGGACGTATCGCATTGGCCAACCACACCGAAACGGAAGGGAAACCGCATGACACACAGAATGCCCTGTCATCTCAAGCAAACTATGGCGTGAAGTGTATGATGAGAAAGATGAAAAGAAAAAGCAAGAACAGGCTGCAAAAGATGAGCGACGAAAAATACGAGAGAATAATAAGGCATCCAAGGAGCCAAAGAAAACTATGAAGAATTCGATCGTGGAGCCAACGCCTGGGACCTCCCAAATCACCAAAGCCACTTGGAGTAAGCTTTGTTTTAAATGTGGGGGAACAGCTAAGAACAACGACAGCCACAGGTGCGAATCGTGTGAGAAGATATTCCACCAAAGATGTAGGTACTTCCCACGTCATCGAGGACCTCGGGGACGACGAAGTATTAGAGAGTTTTTCCTCTCCCGGTGTAGTCATCTCACGGTGTTGGAACGGTGTAGTCACGTGGTCCGGTGATGGCCGAAAACCCACGAAGTTACACGAAGGAGCTCACGGACGGTGAAGACACCGTGAGGGAGGGCCGCAAGCTCGAAGCTCCACCCGTTTTGCCCCCTTGCCTTCAGTGTTTTTGCAGACCACGACGTTAGAGGGTACGTGGCGTTGGTTTAGGGCGAGCATTTCAAGATGCTAACCTTTTTTCGCGTACGAGTTGGTGGTGGGGGAGACGTTCTATCAAGTTTAAAAGTCACGTCAGGTCGTCGAGTGACGCTAAAAACTTCCTAGATTGTTATTCATTGTATTCTTGCTTCATTTCATCTTTCAACCTTCTGAGTGCCGTAATTTTTCAATTGTGACAATGGAAATAATTGAAGACTTCATTTATCTTCATCGTGCCGGTCTTGTAAGATCGGAAACACTTAATAGAGCAATGGAAGCTTACTTTCTCGCTCTCGGTGAACGAAGAACACCAATACGGAGGAACCTACTCGGCGCTTTTAACGTAGGGTTATGGTCAGACCAGGAGATTGTTCTCTATGGTAATGATTGGTTTGTTTAATCAAAGTTTCAAACTTGGCTTTGTGACTGTTGGGTTGTTATGTTGGCTGCATTGGCGGGCCGTATGTTTTGGTCTGAGATGTGGTGAGGACCTTCCGTAAAGACAGAACGGTCTTTTTACAAAATATAATTTATCGCGTTCGAGCTGACTGTCTTATGATTATGTCATTTATGCTTCCCATTCATAAAACATGGTGACAGCGGTTGTTTGACAGTTCCCGAGTCCTTGTGCGGTACAGTTTTTGTTGGAATTTTGGATTGTTGAGTGCCGATACGTGTTTTGTTGTGTACCATGGCTACCGCACCGCTGCCGATCTTGACGTCTTTGGCCACCGAGGGCAACATGGCCATTAATTGGAAAAGATATAAACGTAATTTCAAGACGTATATCGCCGCCTATCAGTCGTCGGCCACGGCTGAAAGTAAAGTGGCGATTTTGCTCCATTCTGGGGGCGATGAGCTTCATGATGTCTTCGAATCGTTTGGCTTATCGGCGGTTGAACAAAAGGACTTAGAGACGATTCTGGCTAAGTTTGACTCTCACTTTTTACCTCGATCAAATGTAACGTATGAACGGTTTGTATTCTTTACTCGTAAGCAATTGCCTGGTGAGTCCTTTGTTCAATATATGACTGTTCTACAGAATCTCAGTGCCACTTGTGAATTTTCAACGTTGAAGGAGGATTTGATCCGTGATATATTTGTGACAGGTATTTCCGACACTAAGCTTCAGGAGCAATTATTAAATGTATCCAACTTGACTAAAGAGGTGGCTTTGGAGACGTGTCGTTCAAGGGCTGCTGTATCGGAGCGTGTGGTCAAGATACAGACCCCAGATATCAAGATGGAGCCGCCGGAGGTGGATGTTGTGCGTGCCTCTAACCCTAAACGCTCTTCTATACGTAAGGATGTCACACCGCGAACGATTTCCGACTGCAAATTTTGTACTTTTAGTCATAACTATGGGCGGTGTCCAGCGTTTGGCAAGCCATGTCGGGCATGTGACCAGTTGAATCACTTCCAGGGCTCAGTCATATGCAAGTGGACTAAAAAGAAGGCCCGATCTACAGTTCATCAGGTTAAGATGGGGGGTGCAGAGGGCGATGGAAGTGACTCCGAATTTTTGTGTGACTCTATCTACGTTGGTGCTCTCAAACACACGGCAGGTATGAATTGGTACACTGTTAAACTTGTCATGAGGGGCCAGGGGGTGGAGCTGAAAGTTGACTCCGGAGCTGCATGCAATGTAATGGGATGGCCTCAATTTACTAGTCTAGGGTTTCGATCATGTAATTTGCGTAAGACTACATTAGTTCTTAAATCGTTTACTAACAATAAGGTGCCAGTGCTTGGTCGATGTGAAATTGATTGTACATATAAAGGTAAGCATGTTAAGATAGAATTTATGGTGATGAACGGAGATTGTCCTAATTTACTAGGTTTACAAACGTCCGAGCAATTGGGACTCATTGCTAGAGTACATGATGTGAATTTTGCCCAACTGCCGGTGCCAACTAAATTTGTGCATTTATTTGATGGTAAGGTTGGCTGTTTCTCCTCTAAAGTTAAAATTCATCTAGATTCCAATCCCAGGCCAGTAGTTTGTCCAGTTAGGAGGGTTCCACTATCGCTGACCAGTAAAGTTAAACAAGAATTAGATAAAATGGAAAAGTCGGGTATAATATCCAGAACAATCGAACCAACAGAATGGGTAAACCAAATGGCGGTAGTTGCAAAGAAAGATGGGTCTCTCCGAGTCTGTATTGACCCAAGAAATTTGAACAAATTTATAAAGCGTCCTCATTTCCCCTTCCCAACTGTGGACGAAATAGCAGCCCGAGTGGGGAATGCTCAAGTTTTTTGTAAATTAGATGCTCAGTCAGGCTTTTGGATGATCCCATTAGATGACAGCAGCAGTAAGCTGTGTACCTTCCAAACGCCATGGGGGCGTTATTCCTTCCTTCGTCTTCCTTTTGGGTTAAATTGTTCATCCGAAATTTTTCATGCCGAAATTTCAGAAACATTTTCAGATTTTGCTAATGTGGCGACCTATCAAGATGATATCTTGCTGTGGTCGGACAATAAAGACAATTTGAGACAGCTGTTAATTGCTGTGTTAGAAAGAGCAGATTTCAAGGGGATCAAATTTAATCCTAAAAAGTGTGTGTTTTTTGCAAACAAAGTAGAATTTTTGGGACATTTATTTTCCAATACGGGGATCTCAGTTACTTCTGAGAAAATCAAGGCAGTGACAGAATTGAGGTGCCCGGCTGATAAAAAGTCGCTACAGCGTGTGCTGGGTATGTTTAATTATTTGTCAAAATTCATACCTAATTATTCAGAGCTGACTAGTCCTCTACGTGATTTGCTCAAAGATGACATTTGCTTCATATGGACTGAATCTCAGGATAAGTCGCTCAGGGCTCTGAAAAAGGCAGTCACAACAGCTCCTGTTTTAGCATTTTTGATGCAAATAAGGAATTGACCCTTAGTGTGGATGCTAGTTCAATGGGTTTGGGGGCGGCTTTGTTTCAGGAGGGTCGCCCAATTGCATTTGCTTCAAAAGCTTTGACTGAAACTCAGCAGCGTTATTCTCAGGTGGAGAAGGAGTTATTAGCAGTGTGCTTTGGCTTGATGAGGTTTAAACATTTTCTTCTTGGTAGGGACAAAGTTAGGGTGGAAACCGATCACAAACCTCTATTAGGTTTGGTCACCAAACCCTTACATAAAATCCCTTCACGCCTTCAACGGATGTTGCTCCACACTCAGCCTTATTCATTCTACCTGGTACATACACCTGGTAAATGCATGTATGTTGCTGACACACTTTCCAGGGATTTCACTCGCTCCGGTTGTGACACTACTACCATGGTTGAGGACTCTGACGACCTCTTTGTAGCTAGTGTTATGTGTACTTCATTGATAAGTAAACAAAAAGCTAAGTTGGTTGCTGAGTCAATGAAGGACCCATTGTTGACTCAACTCCGTCGCTATACTCAGGACGGGTGGCCAAATTATAAAAATGTGACAGAACTTTGCAAACCTTTCTATGAAATTAGGAATGAGTTGAGTCTTTGCGAGGACCTTGTTCTCAGGGGCGATCGTATTGTGATACCGGGTTCAATGCGTGCGGAGGTTCTGGGCTTGCTTCACACAGGTCACCCTGGGATCAGTAGGACAACTTGTAGAGCTGAGGATACCGTATTCTGGTTGGGCATTGCCCAGGACATAAAGAAATTTGTTAAATCCTGCCCTACTTGTCTGAAATTCCAAAACAACCAAGCTAAAACCCTGCTTTTGAGCAAGGACTTACCTCTCAATCCATGGTCGGAAGTGGCATGTGATGCGTTTGAATGGAACGGCCAGCATTACTTAGTAGTAGTAGACTCTTTAACAAATTTCATGGAGGTTGCTAATTTGCCAAATTTGAGAAGTGCCACAGTGATACTTAAAATTAAATCGATCTTTGCGCGCCATGGTGTGCCATTAGTTTTATATACAGATGGAGCATTGTATTTTGACTCCCAGAGTTTCAGGGACTTTGCTGGGGAATGGGGTTTCTTGCATATTATGTCGTCACCTCATTATCCTAAATCAAATGGCTTGGCGGAAAGTGCTGTCAAAACCATAAAGCGTCTCTTCACTAAGTCATTGGAATCGGGTCAGGATCCTTTATTGGGCCTCCTCAACTTGAGAAATACACCACGGGGTGACGTGGGCTCGCCTGCGTCAGGTCTTATGGGGCGGAATCTACGTTCTAACATCCCTTGTACTCCTAAATATTTGACTCCTGAGACCACGATATTGCGAGATCGAAACAAACTGATAGCTAAACGGGAGACAAGTAAAATTCTCCATGATCGTACTGCTAAACCAAGAGCTGAATTGCGTGTTGGGGACCCGGTGATGTTTCAGAAGCTTCCTGACTCGGTTTGGACTCCGGGGGTAATAGTTGCACAAGGGACAACTCCTCGCTCCTACATTGTAAAAACTGAAGAGGGTAGATCCTATAGGAGAAATGAGATCTTCATCACTCCTAGACCGTTGAGGGACCTCAGGCCTGGGGGAAATGGGCGGGAAGTAGGATTGTCAGAAAGTCCTCCGGAGCGGGGCCCTGATCCTCAGGACAACCTTTCTCCTTGTGATGAGCATGTCACTCCATCTCCATCAGGTGAGGGGCGTGCAGGGATAGGGGGAGAAAATGCTAGCCAACCATCCTACAGTAGGTCAGGCCGTCAAATAAGGGTTCCTTCCAGATTTAGGGATTATGATATGATTAAGTAATTTCTCGTTTCTATGTCTGTTCAATGTTCACGTTGCTCAGTCTCCATGTCTGTTCATAATATCTCCAAGTCATGTGCAAGTTATTTTGATTAGGTCATTTTGTTTAACGTTTACTCTTATGTGTACTGTCTTATGTCTGTTCATAATGTCTCATAACATCTCTATGTCTGTTCTATATTCTCATTTGTAAGTAATTTATAAGATTTACTCACGTGTGCAAATTATATCTTGTAGGGGGGAGATGTTGGGTTGTTATGTTGGCTGCATTGGCGGGCCGTATGTTTTGGTCTGAGATGTGGTGAGGACCTTCCGTAAAGACAGAACGGTCTTTTTACAAAATATAATTTATCGCGTTCGAGCTGACTGTCTTATGATTATGTCATTTATGCTTCCCATTCATAAAACAGTGACATCCCAGGAGAATGAGAAATGGGGACTTTAACCTTGAACAAATGATTGAAGTTTTCATAAATTTGCAGAACAACGGCACCTGAGATAGTGTATTAAATAAATTTTTCTATAAATGTATTAAATACATTAAAATTTTTCTTCTAGAGAATATGAGATGCATCCTTCTTGAAATATTTCATCTTAAACAGCCAAAAAAGGCTAGTGACAAGAAAATCTTTGTGGAATGACCCATTTACTCTAGGAATCTCTCATACGAATGAGAACTGAGCAGCCATCTTGTGTGAGATTGATAAATCAAGTTTGGGCCCTGTCCAGCCATGGAGTTGATCATCCACTATAGCATCTATGATTCCTTGCTAAAGGTGTGGTTGCTCATGGTTGTCCGGCTGAATAGTGTTAGTTCATGGAAGAAGGAATTCATTCTTCCATGGTGTTGGTTTTGATTCCTATTTTTTGTCTCCATTACTTGAGTTGCTCTCATTTCACGTAACACTGGACCTTTCCCTGCCAAATAAGACATTTGGAATCGTAAGTCATTTACTATGTTTCCTATTCCTGATAAAATGTTGACGATGACGGTTGTTCCTAATGATCGCGCCCGTTGAACAGTTGACTCCCATCAATGGATATGGAGCCTACCGCTGTCTACGAGTTTTAAGTTGCGAATGTGCCGTATGTGAGATTGCCACACGCCTAGCAGTGAAAGTTATACCTACAAGTCAACAGATATTTCAGTACCTACCTTCTCTTACGCACTTGTTTCTTTTTAGATCCTCCCTGCATCTATTTCATTGGTGAGTTAGATTCCATTACTGTTCAAGATATGCAGGCGGCTAATATAAATACGACGGTTAATGACTATTTACAGTACCTAGTTGATTTTCTAACAATAACTACCTATTGTTCTAATAGGTGGTTGACCGCGCATGTTGAATAGCTTGTAACGATCAATAGATCAGTCGGTGTCTTCGAATTTTCAAGTCCGAGTGTGCCGTATGACATACGGCACACTCGGAATTGAAAATTGTGAGATTACCACAGGTTTAGCAGTGAAAGTTGTAGAAGTCAACAGATATTTCAATACTACCTAATCCCTTCCGTTGCTCTTATGTTTCCTTGTAGACCCTGGCAGCATTGGTGTCTGCATTCCATTTCTTTTCAAGGGATTTAGGAGGATAGAATAATTTGATAGATTATTCAGGCATTTTAGCAGACGACGGTCAATGTGGTAACAACGCAATGCGACTACGTATCCAAGTAATACCATTAAACCCATCTGCACATATTGCGAAGATGTACCTAGCTATTACATGATGAATGGTGAAATTTCGATCTCATAGCCGTGCTGCACGACTGTTGATTTTTGTTGTTGAAGATAAGAAAACCTATGGAGGTAATATACAAGAATAAAGCAAATTAATGAAATTATAAATTGATGAAATTAATCAATTAACCCAGAATAAATGAGATGCTGTAGCCTTGCCTAACTGAATAAGAAGAAGAACGTGGTACCTAAAGGTGCTGAACCGGGTTTTGAAGTTATACAACTCTGCACCCCTTACACCTTTCGACTTCCATCTTTTTCCGACTGCTGTAGAAGATATTTGCGAGGAGGGTTTTTTGGGATTGGAATTTACGAGAAAAGTTTAGATCAGCTCTAAGAGAACTGAATGGTAATACAAGGTAATGGGTTGGAACATGGAATTGTTGTCAGTGTGTTGATCTAAATTTCTCTCGTAATATGAATATGTATACATTTACTGATATAAACTGCTTCATTTTTTGCCATTTCAGATTCCTTTCCATGATGTTTACTTCTCTGGTTTGAATCCCGAGGAATTCACTGCCAACCATCAGCCTATCAGTTGGCAGACGGTGGTATGGTGATTTCATCATGGCTGTCGTTATCGAAACTACGGTTGGTGACATTACTGTCGATCTGTTCACTGAGCTCAGACCTCAAAGTGAGTTTTAATGCGACAATTAGTTGGTATTTTTAAAATAAATTTGTTTGTGCTCTATCAATGAAGTGGGGTTTCACTACAATCATTCACTCCAGATAACTTGTGTAGTCTCCTTGCTTTAATAATCATTAATAAAATTGTTTATCTGAAATGTTTTGCAGCTTGCAAGAACTTCCTGAAACTCTGCAAGGTTAAATACTACAACTTCTGCTTATTTCATTCTATCCAAGCGGATTTCATTGCTCAAACTGGCGATCCTACCGGGTCAGGTACTGGTGGAGAGTCTATATTCGGGTGAGTCAAAGATTTATAGTACAATTGAATCCCGCTAATTCGAACCACCCCTCCAATTCGAATTCTCCGCTAATTCGAATTAAACTGCTCGTTCCTTCCCTCGCGCCTTTCGAACGAAATCCTATGTACTTCGGTCCTCTCATAAGTAGAACTGAATGTTGGAGAAATGTGTCAACAAATATCTCGTAATGCCTACAATAACACAGGGGGGGTCTAGATTTTACGATTATAATCTACGGGCTCAAATGAAAGATTTTACGATTTTGAAAAACTGCAAATTCTTGACACAACGGTTTAATTATCATCTTCTTCGTTTCAATGTTGTAATACGGAAGTTTTACACAAAGATTCACAGGAAATTCGCTTTTGGTTTATTATCTTCGATAATGAACCATTGGAATCGCCCAAAGAAAAAAATTTTTTAACCCCCCCTCAAAATTTGTTGGTTTACGTTTCAAGATACGTAGATTCAGAAAATCGAATAAAAAAAAATCCGTCCGTCCGCCGTACGCCGTACGCCGTACGCCGTACGCCGTACGCCGTACGCCGTCCGCCGTCCGCCGTCCGCCGTCCGCGCCACTTTGCCCAGTTAACGTTGAGCTAAAATTACGAAATTTGGTTTCTGGGTTCGGACCAGCCCCACAATGGTCCTCGAAACTTTTCATAACCCTAGGTCAAGGGGAAGGGGTTCAAAACGAAATTTAAAATTTCGACAATGTCATATCTCCAAATATTTAACTGAACCGTGTAATGTTTAGTTCACTTTTGAATGACCTGAAAAATTACGAATCTTTTAAGACCAATTGGATTTTTGTGCGACCAGCTGTTCGTTCACAGTGAGCGCGCAAAGGTTTAGGAAAAACACTAAACTTTCGCGCCGAAAACGGCCGTTATGTGACCCAACCACCAGACGCCCAGAATAAAACTACCTTTTTTCATCTTCCCGGTAAACTACAGTCTAGAAATTTTAACCGTGAGTCGGGGATAGACCACATTGCAATATTTACTCGGTTTCTCATCTGTAAAATTGTTTAAATAATACCTTTTTGTAATAATACAAATTAAATTTTGATGATGAGCTATTGACTTGAAATTTTAAAAATAGGTTAGAACTGGATAACAATGCAATATTCACTCGGTTTCTTGTCTGTAAAATTGTTTAAATAATACCTATTTGTTTAAACAAATTAAATGTTGATGATGAGCTAGATACTTGAAATTTTAAATATAGGTCTGAAATGGATGACATTTCATTATTCACTCGGTTTGTATGACATGGTATGAGTATGGTATGGTATATTATTGTATGTATGATTTGGTATAATACAGTATGGTATGATAGGAAAGAAATTCGTATGGTATGGTATGAGTACGGTGAGAATATGGTATGGTGCCGATTTGCAATACAGTCTGGTATTTAATTCTTTGAACCTATTCTTGTATTTCGTGGTCAATGGTAACCAGAATCATGTACGTGCCGGAAAAATTATGCCAGCACAGCATAACTCATCGCTTTTTCTAGGGGTAGGCTGAAACTCCCATTGTAATGCTTCTTCATTCCAGGTGGCGGTCAGTTTCCTAAATTATGTTGAAAAAAAATAAAAAATAAATAGTTCGCCACGAGAGTGCGACAAAATTAGTTTTTCTTCCTCCTGAAAAGTAAGGAAAATTGAGTTGTGTGATGCTGGTTCTTAGCCGACGAGATCTTATTGATTCAATATGGTATTGGGAAAAAGTGTAGAGGAGGAATTTCAAATTTAGTTAGGGAAGATATAATTTTTTTTTTTTTGTGATTTATTTATTGCAACTGAATAATTGATACATTTTCATCTAGCAATATTTTATCTCTTAATAATGAACAAACAGTACACTTCCCAAACAAACGAACGGTAAAACGAATGTCTAGATTCTGAAATATTGTTATCACTGCCTTAACAGACCTTTGTTAACTTGAATTGGGTGAAAATACCAAAGAATTACGTTAAAAAACAATGACAACCACAGAGCAACACATTCACTACTCGACGATGGATGTACGACAGACTGGGTTGACTTCTTCAGCAAGCTCTTCCATCCGGCACTTGACTTCGAGGTTGAGGTAGTCGAGCATTTAGTACGTTAGTCCTCTGAAAAGAATCGAGAAATAGCTGTATAGTGGTTTGGAGTGTTTCAAGTCATTGTCATGAGACAGTCGATATCAGTATGATAGATCATGCCTATAGTAAATATTATCAAACAGACACTACGGGCTGGTTTCACCAACGCAAACGAAGGAGTTGATCTCGGTTCAAATTGCGATTCAACTCGTGAACGGAGATTGTCCATCAGTTGAGACCAGTTTAGAGATCCCTAACTTGGCAGAGGTCGGCATTTAGTAATAATAATAATACTATTGTTTTGTTACTGACGATGTTTTGTTACTAGACCAAAACCGGTCTAACAGTGTATTCATATTTCGTTGCGAGTGATTTAGTTTGTCTTAGTTCGTGCCTCTTAGCTGCCACATCCTATTACATATGTATGACTGCTTTGATAATTCAATTTCAATTGGTTTTCCAAGATAATGCGCTGACTAAATTTTCAAATGAACGCATTGTTTCGCTTTGTTCACAGAGTGGTTTACGGCAATGAGAAAAAGTACTATGAAGCTGAAAAGATTCCAAAAATCAAACACAACAAACCTGGTTTGCTGTCCATGGTCAATTGCGGCAATAGCATGTAAGTTATTACGATCCTATTGACTTGATTGTATTCCTTCCACAAATCGTTTGCAATAGTGACAGTTCAATGTGTATCGGTATTTGGTAAGTTTAGTGGAGAGTGCAGCACTTGACTTCCCGGTCACTGAGTACTGTAAGATATTTAAGAATATTGGTATTTGGTGGAATACGGATATGCGTAGAATGTTGTCATGGTTTCACCTGCGAGCTTTGGGGAGCGTAGAAACCTGGTTGAGCGGGGGAAGGTTTTTTAGAGAGGGCATTCTTGTAATGGCCGCGGGCTCAACCAGGTCGTCTTCTCAACAGTTCGCTAGTTTTCCTTTTTAATTATTCAATTTCATTTCATTTCTATTATCAGAAGTGGGATATGCAACCTATGATTCACTTAAGTCATCAATCATATAGTGTATTGTGATACCTCACCTCCACAGTTGTATGACCTAGAAACAGTCAGTGATAACAGGTAACGCTTTGTTATTAGTTTACTTTTATCTGGATCTTCATTATGACTGACGATATCGACGAAAGTAGTACACCTACCTCGAAAAGTGTCGACCCTACCTCTCTTTTGGGCGAGTTGATTAAGGCATTAAAACATCGATCGATCGCTCATCAGCCGATCGAACTTCCACTTTTCAACCCCGAAAGGTCCGATTCAAGAAAATGGATTGCCCAAGTTGAGGATCTCCGATCAGAATTTCAATGGACGGATAACTTAATCCTTGCATCTATCGGGAAGTTCCTCCTGAGTTCCTCCCGTTCTTGGTACGAGAATTGGTCGCCCGAGTTGCGAGATTGGGATCATTTTTCTAGAGATTTCAAGGAAGCCTTCCCGTTTAAGCGCAACTTAGGTAAATTGCTGGGGGAAGCGTAATCATTCACCTCTGTCTGCACGAATACGTACGAAATGTACGTGCATGAAAAATTATCTTACCTAAGGGCGTTGCGTGCAAATTGGTCTGAAAAAGATCTCATTGAAATTGTAATCCACGGGATCACTGAGCAAGATGTTCGTGCTGCTTGTAGTTTGAGGAATTGTCAGACTATTCCTGAACTCTTGACGTTTCTTTCAGTATTTCCGGCGCCTAATCGCCCTCCCTGCCCAAGTGACGATGTTATGACTCCGGATTCTCATGTCCAACCTTCAGAATCCCTGAAGCGGAGGAGAGTTGAAACAAGCGTAACACATGGTCGTGTCCCTAAAACATGCCATTTCTGCCATAATGTTGGCCATATCAAACGGTTTTGTCCTCAGTTGTCTAAAGCTAACTTACCAAGCTTACCATATTACCAAGCGTCTTTGCCCACACCTAGTTTGTCTAATCGACCACAATCCACCTCTAATGTCCACTCTTCGGTTCATCAACCTTCTCAAAGCCTGAATGAACCTGGCGCTCCAGTTCAGGGTAAACTTGATGGAGAGGAATGTGAATTTTGCTTGAAGCATGGCCATGATGTCAAATCGTGCTTCATGAAGGCTGGGATTGAAAAGAGAAGACAAGTACACTTAGTTACAACACAACCCTATGCCAATTCTCTTACCATTGAGGTTGATGGCCAACCATTCTCCTGTCTTGTGGATTCAGGAGCTGATATCTCTTTAATGTCTGACAAGTTCTTGCCTAAATTTCGCTATAAAGCTGAATATTCTCATTCAGTTAGCCGTGGTGTAGTCCCTGGTCAGCTCGTTACAGAGTGGTCTTGCATGGTTGAAGCAAAGATCACAGGAGTCACCATGCAACTGCGCTTCTTCTTCGTACCAGAATCAATCCTAGATCACGATGTCCTCTTGGGTCGAGATATTTATGAGGATCCCTCCATTGAAACTATTACTGACCATATGGGAAGCAGGGTTATCCGGAAACCAGCGCCTATCATCAATATAGTCATTACAGTAAATGCAGTTGTGGAAAAAGATTTGTGTCTCCCTGAAGAACATGTGTCAGCTGTAACCGCTATAATTAAAAAATTTTCCAATATGATTACGACCGGTACACGAGTTGGGTGTGTAAAAAATGCAAGCATGTCGATAAAACTTGAACGTGACGTTGTTATAAATCGTCATCCTTACCGTCTATCCCTAAATGAGCGATCAGTCGTTCGGGACATAATTACTGATCTTCTGACTAACAATATCATTAGGGAAAGTGATTCCCCCTTTGCGAGCCCAATCACTTTGGTGAAGAAGAAGGATGGCACATACCGTATGTGCGTAGATTTTAGAGAATTGAATCGACACACTATAAAAGACCGCTACCCTCTTCCCCTCATCGATGACCAACTTGACAGGTTAGGGAACAATCGATATTTTACTTCTTTGGACATGGCTTCAGGTTTTTATCAAATTCCTATCGAAGAAAATTCTATCTCCAAAACAGCTTTTGTGACGCCTGATGGGCACTTCGAATTTTTGAGGGTCCCTTTTGGACTAGCCAATGCCCCTGCAGCTTTTCAGCGTGCTGTCAATAGAGCACTGGGCTCGTTACGCCACACCATTGTGGTTGTTTATTTGGACGATCTTTTAATCCCTTCCAAAACTCCTGAAGAAGGCCTCCACAACTTACAGGATGTCCTGGTCGCTTTGAACTCCGCAGGATTTTCACTTAACATAAAAAAATGTAAATTTCTACAACCATCTATCGAATACCTTGGACGAACTGTGTCAGCAGAAGGCATTCGTCCAGGACTATCAAAGGTCGAGGCCCTTCAAAAATCACCAGTGCCTTCAAATGTGAAACATGTCCGCCAATTCATGGGACTGGCTAACTATTTCCGCAAGTTCATCCCAGAGTTTGCTCTCAGAACTACATGTATTACAGATCTGACAAAAAAGGATCACCCATTCTCTTGGACCGAGGAACATGACGCTGCCCGGCAGTATGTTATATCTTGTCTTACCAGCCGGCCTCTCCTTGCGGTTTTTGACCACAATCTTCCTACGGAATTGCATACAGATGCAAGCAGTTTAGGGTATGGTGCTATACTCCTTCAGTTACATGACCAAAAAGAACCTAGGGTAGTAGCTTATTTCAGCCGCTGTACTACCAAGGACGAAGAGCACTACCATTCATACGAGTTGGAAACCCTAGCAATTGTTAATGCCCTCCGCCATTTCCGGGTGTATCTGTTGGGAATTCAGTTCAAACTAGTAACCGACTGCAATGCTGTTAAAGCAACTGCTACTAAGAAGGATATTGTTCCTAGAGTTGCCAGATGGTGGATGTATATGCAAGATTTTGAGTTTGAAATAATTTACCGTAAAGGGAGTGAGTTGTCCCATGTTGACTTTCTAAGTAGGAATCCTCCACCCAGTGCCCTGGTGCGGCGTGTGAAGCATGACATATGGCTATATGCTGAACAGCGGGGTAATGCTGAGGTCCAGAAAATGTTAGCTGCATTACGCGAAGGACATCTGGATTTCCGCCAATATGAGGAAAAGAATGGGTTGTTATACCATAAACTAAGTGCTGCAGATGGAACTGTTTCACTGCGCTGGTTTGTTCCTCGCCAGAGTCGCCTTGGTCTCATGCGTATCTTTCATGATGAGCAATGTCACGTTGGCCCAGACAAGACCTATGGCACAATGGCAGCTCATTTTTGGTTCCCCAAGATGAGATCATTCGTCCGAAAGTACGTTAATCACTGCCTAATATGTGCAATCTATAAAACCAGGACAGGCCCACGACAGGGATACATATTCCCCATTGAGAAGCCTGATGTACCTTTCCATACATTGCACGGGGACTGCCTGGGTCCACTTCATTCGACAAGTGATGGGTCCAAATATTTATTAATAATTGTGGATGCATTTACAAAGTACTGTTTATTGATGCCCCTCACCTCAGTGTCAGCTGCTGAAACTGAAAGACAGTTCCTTCAAGTAATTGGTCTATTTGGAACACCTAGGTTATTTGTCTCAGATGCGGGTTCTAACTTTCGTAATACCAATTTTCCCAAACTTCTCGAGTCTCTACACATTGAGCATCATTGTGTTACACCAGATTTACATCGAGGGAACGGACAGGTAGAAAGATATATGCGCACTGTTATGAACCTTATCAGGATTGAGACGACTGTTTCGTCAGAATGGTCGAGTAACTTATGGAAAATTCAATTAGTGCTCAATAGTACAATCCAGAAGTCTACGGGATCAACCCCGTTGCAATTGTTGATTGGTGTTAACGCTTCCACACCCCTCATACAGGCTCTACTTCGAAATCTTGATTCCGATATCTCCCCTGTTAGGAGTCGACGACTGGACCGTGAGCGGGTGTCTCGCCTGATGAATGCATCACAGTCCTCTACTGATGTGAACAACAAGCGTAGGGACACCGTGGAGTTCTCAGTAGGTGACTTTGTATTGATGCATAAAGATAAGACAATGCACAACAGTAAATTGAACTACACGTTCCTCGGACCATATGAGATCGTTCAGTGCCTACCTCGTGGGCGGTACCAGTTGAAGAAAGTCGGTGCTCGGATATTGACAAAAGCAGCTAAGGAACAACTGCGTAGGTGGCCTACTGATTGGTCACTTACCTGCGATATTGAGGATTTGCTAGTCTTCATGGAAGAAGAGGACAGCAGTATCCCTGATGCTGGTGATACTTCTGGGGAAGATACCCTTCCGTCTGCCACACCGCTTGAATGCAGTTCACCCCCAAGCCCTCCGTTTTACGGATTCGACTCGGATTAAGTCGCGAGTATTGTCAAACTACACCAATCTATCAGATGGATTTTCAGTACATTACAATTTATATGGAAGTTCAAACTTGTTTTATGATGGCTTTATAATGAAACTTGTTCTATGATGTTTTTATGATGGATACAGATCACTTATGCTTTTTCTTACTTTCGCAATTTCAAACTTGATTTATATGGAAGTTCAAACCTATTTTATGATGAAACTTGTTCTATGGTAGTTTTATGATGGATACAGAACACTTATGCTTTTTCTTACTTATGCAATCTTAATACACATGATGCCTGTCAGAGTTTCCCCTTATTTATTCACATTCCTCGGTTGCCTGAAAGATGGCTTGATTTTGTTGCCTGAAAGATGGCTTGATTTTGTTGCCTGAAAGATGGCTTGATTTTGCTGCCTGAAAGATGGCTTGATTTTGTTGCCTGAAAGATGGCTTGATTTTGTTGCCTGAAAGATGGCTTGATTTTGTTGCCTGAAAGATGGCTTGATTTTGTTGCCTGAAAGATGGCTTGATTTTGTTGCCTGAAAGATGGCTTGATTTTGTTGCCTGAAAGATGGCTTGATTTTGTTGCCTGAAAGATGGCTTGATTTTGGTGCCTGAAAGATGGCTTGATTTGGGTGCTCGCCAGATGGCTGTTGGTTGTGTTGCTTGAATGATGGCGATTGACTGTGTTGCCTGAACGATGACTGCCGACTGTTGCTTGGGATATGGCTGTTGATTTTGTTGCCTGAAAGATGGCTGGCGTGGCTGTTAGTTTTACTTCTTGAACGTGGATGGTGTGAATTTGTTGCCAGACGGTTTACTTCATTTTTACGCCATTTTTAGTGATATATCTTGGCACAGCTGATGCGGTTGGATTTCTCCAATGATCAGTTGCCATGTTTTGAGATACTCCGCTCAGAACCTGTCATGGATTGATGGTTGCGTACATGTAAGTATGTGTACATGTTGTTTTGGTGCCAATATTCCATCCTGTGCCGCTTCGAGAGCGAAGCTGCTGTCAGAATTGGCCGTGTAAGATATTTAAGAATATTGGTATTTGGTGGAATACGGATATGCGTAGAATGTTGTCATGGTTTCACCTGCGAGCTTTGGGGAGCGTAGAAACCTGGTTGAGCGGGGGAAGGTTTTTTAGAGAGGGCATTCTTGTAATAGCCGCGGGCTCAACCAGGTCGTCTTCTCAACAGTTCGCTAGTTTTCCTTTTTAATTATTCAATTTCATTTCATTTCTATTAGTACCTACCTGAGCCATTTATTATTCCTACTATTATGCATTTTACTTCTGTTTGGTGGAAACCGTTTGCTCTCTATTTATTGCCACAACATACTGCTTCCATTCTAATATCCTCTGTCTACACTGCATACTTTTTCTTACTCATTTCCATGAAGCTAAAGTTTATAAAATAATAACTTTGTGATTTACCTACCGTCGTCAGACAGCTACCAACCCTAGTGCCTAAATCCTTATAAACCTCCCTTGCTTTCGGGTGAAATCACTGACAGTCCAGAAAAAAACTGTCAATAACAAAGTGGGAATGTTATTTACTTACATGTAGAACAACGCACCTGTATGGGATCGTCAGTACGAAAGGAGCTCCTGCAAACAGTAGCTGGACATGGGAAAACTTTCTTTTCAGCTATAAATGAGCATTTTGAATTTTATGTTGATGAAAATTTGAGACAATGTCGGAAGTGAATATCTACTGTATAGATGACTAGCTTGAGTCACAGGTCATAACGAGGACTGGAAGACCAGATGAACCAGGTGGCGAAGATGATCAATTCTGATCCCCATTGTACTTCTGATCCCCAAGTTCATGGTTGTGTGTCGATATAATGATGATTGAATATTCTGTTGTGCCCAGGCTTGGTTCGCAGTTCTTTGTCACGCTTGGCTCTGATTTGTCTTCACTTGACGAGCACTGCGTGTTTGCAGAGGTAACAGAAGGCCTTGACATCCTGGTGAAGCTAAATGACGCAATTTGCGACCATCAGCACCGTCCTTATCAAGACATCAGGTTGGTACATAGGTATTACTCGTGAATTTAAATATTTAATAAATATTTAAATATTTAGAAACATTTAACCTTGCACTTACGCTTATACGCTTATGAGCTACAAACTTGTGTGTCTTAGGGAGCTGTGACTTGTGTTCATAAACTGAGCCAGGCATATAAGCTCACCGCCTTCCTGCATTTTTAGCACAATGTATTGAAGGCTTCAGAAACTTTTCTTCATCACTTCACTCCGATTACTCTTATCGGCATCAGTTACCTCCACAATAGCCCAAACATACTACATACCTATGCCAATCCATCTTAACCATCAACTCTTATCCCACAGAATTCAGGACCAAGTTACTAGCAGCGGTACAGAGCAAGGCCAATAGTAAAATACTTAACGATTTTTATGGCAGCCTACATAATAGCTTATGAGTTATTACAATAAAGAGAATAATAACTAGAATATAGTACTTTTAACCTGCTTATATAGTACTTTTAATAGTGTGTGTACATCCTACTAGAAGTTAAAATCTTTTCGTTAACTTTTTGTTGTTCCTTTTTGGTTTATTATCTTCGATAATGAACCATTGGAATCGCCCAAAGAAAAAAATTTTTTAACCCCCCCTCAAAATTTGTTGGTTTACGTTTCAAGATACGTAGATTCAGAAAATCGAATAAAAAAAAATCCGTCCGTACGCCGTACGCCGTCCGTGGCACTTTGCCCAGTTAGCGTTGAGCTAAAATTACGAAATTTGGTTTCTGGGTTTGCACCAGCCCCACAATGATCCTCGAAACTTTTCATAACCCTAGGTCAAGGGGAAGGGGTTCAAAACGAAATTTAAAATTTCGACGATGTCATATCTCAAAATATTCAACTGAACCGTGTAATTTTTAGTTCACTTTTGAATGACCTGAAAAATTACGAATCTTTTAAGACCAATTGGAGTTTTGTGCGACCAGCCGTTCGTTCACAGTTAGCGCGCAAAGGTTTAGGAAAAACACTAAACTTTCGCGTCGAAAACGGTCGTCATGTGGGTCAACCGCCAGACGCCCAGAATAAAACTACCTTTTTTCATCTTCCCGGTAAACTACAGACTGGAAATTTTAACCGTGAGTCGGGGATAGACCACATTGCAATATTCACTCGGTTTCTCATCTGTAAAATTGTTTAAATAATACCTTTTTGTAATAATACAAATTAAATTTTGAGGTGAGCTATTGACTTGAAATTTTAAAAATAGTTCAGAACTGGATCACAATGCAATATTCACTCGGTTTCTTGTCTGTAAAATTGTTTAAATAATACCTATTTGTTTAAAAAAATTAAATTTTGATGATGAGCTTGATACTTGAAATTTTAAATATAGGTCAGAAATGGATGACATTTCAATATTCTCTCGGTTTGTATGACATGGTATGAATATGGTATGGTATATTATTGTATGTATGATTTGGTATAATACAGTATGGTATGATAGGAAAGAAATCGTATGATATGGTATGAGTACGGTGAGAATATGGTATGGTGCCGATTTGCAACACAGTCTGGTATAGACAGAAGGGTGATCTGCACAAGGAAGATAATAAACCGTTGTGTCAAGAATTTGCAGAGTTTTTTGGTTTATTATCTTCGATAATGAACCATTGGAATCGCCCAAAGAAAAAAAAAATTTTAACCCCCCCTCAAAATTTGTTGGTTTACGTTTCAAGATACGTAGATTCAGAAAATCGAATAAAAAAAAATCCGTCCGTCCGCCGTACGCCGTCCGCGCCACTTTGCCCAGTTAGCGTTGAGTTAAAATTACGAAATTTGGTTTCTGGGTTTGGACCAGCCCCACAATGATCCTCGAAACTTTTCATAACCCTAGGTCAAGGGGAAGGGGTTCAAAACGAATTTTGAAATTTTGAAAATTCCATATCTCGAAAAATTCCGATCAAACGGTATGTTTTTTATTTCATATTTAGATAGAGTTTGTTCCGTAGAATTTTTTAAGACCATCCGCAGCTTTGTACGACCAGCCGTTCGTTCACAATGACGGCTCAAAGATTGTGCCTCACTACAGGATCGTGAATCAAACTGTTGAAATACAGGTCCATTTTCACACTAACAAGCTCTTTGGAACATCATAATATGATGTTCCAAAGAGCTTGTTAGTATGAAAATGGACCATATTATGGCTTAAGTGATGTCGAGTTTGTTGTTCTGAGGTGCGTTTCGTGCTACGGAAATGAAGGTAATTTCGAATGTTTGTTGGTAGATAATTCTTTTATAGAAACTTTATTACCGACGTAGTATTAAAAACCCCAGAATTATATCGTATTAATTAATCATAATTAATAATAATTATTATTATTAATAAATACAAATTATTAATACCTAACAATAAATTATAATAATTTTCACTAGGTACTTGATAAAATTGTTAATAATTAGTGATAATTGATAATAATAATAATTATTAATCTAACATTTAGGATCTAGACATTTAGACCTAGTGATCTAGACAGAAGGGTGATCTGTACAAAGAAGATAATGAACCGTTGTGTCAAGAATTTGCAGAGTTTTTGGTTTATTATCTTCGATAATGAACCATTGGAATCGCCCAAAGAAAAAAAAATTTTAACCCCCCCTCAAAATTTGTTGGTTTACGTTTCAAGATACGTAGATTCAGAAAATCGAAAAAAAAAAAAAAATCCGTCCGTCCGCCGTCCGAGGCACTTTGCCCAGTTAGCGTTGAGTTAAAATTACGAAATTTGGTTTCTGGGTTTGGACCAGCCCCACAATGATCCACGAAACTTTTCATAACCCTAGGTCAAGGGGAAGGGGTTCAAAACGAATTTTGAAATTTTGAAAATTCCATATCTCGAAAAATTCCCATCAAACGGTATGTTTTTTATTTCATATTTAGATAGAGTTTGTTCCGTAGAATTTTTTAAGACCATCTGCAGCTTTGTACGACCAGCCGTTCGTTCACAATAACGGCTCAAAGATCGTCCTCACAACCCGATCGTGAATCAAACTGTTGAAATACAGGTCCATTTTCATACTAACAAGCTCTTTGGAACATCATATGGCTTAAGTGATGTCGAGTTTGTTGTTCTGAGGTGCGTTTCGTGCTACGGAAATGAAGGTAATTTCGAATGTTTGTTGGTAGGTACTACTTTTATAGAAAAATTATTACCGACGTAGTATTAAAAACCCCAGAATTATATCGTATTAATTAATCATAATTAATAATAATTATTATTAATAATAAATACGAATTATCAATACCTAACAATAAATTATAATAATTTTCAGTAGGTACTTGATAAAATTGTTAATAATTAGTGATAATTGACAATAATAATTAATTCAACATTTAGGATCTAGACATTTAGACCTAGTGATCTAGACAGAAGGGTGATCTGTACAAAGAAGATAATGAACCGTTGTGTCAAGAATTTGCAGAGTTTTTCTGTTTCATTTCTTGTTTGTTTCGTCAGATTGATTCCAATTTTATTTTTAAACCTATGGCATGGTGGACTCTTCCCCTACCACGGCCTGTAGCCCATATTGAGGAATCATTTCCGCGGCACATCCTATGATGTATGTAACTAAAATTATTAACTGAGAAAAATACCTTTTTAAAAAGGACTTTATTAAATTGAAAAGAGTACAGGTTAGACAATGCTCTTACGACGGAATACTGGAGACTGACTTGCTCGGCGCAGCGAGGCCCTATATATAACCTACATATCATTTAAGAGTGCTGTCCTCAGCAGAGGTTGCAATCTAAGAACGCTGTGCTAAACGGGGGTCGTGAGATACAATTATAAGGGGTTTTTAGGTATGTAACTCCTCCTTCCTCAAGAATGATCATAATACGGAGTATTATGGACATTAAAGTGACCTAGTACATGATACAATAATACACTACAAATAAAGTAAACAATAGTAAACAATAGATGTAATATGATACAATACAGATGAACATAGTAATTATTTCAATTATGAACACAATAATTATAACAATAATAATAATAAGAATAATATAATAATAATAACAGAGGTCATAATTTCGTGATAATGAAATAGTGGTGTGGTACAATTAGTTTATACAATTTCTTGAGGAGACCTAATGGGGATCTTCTTAGTGTGTTTACAGTAGCGATTTAATGAATATACAAGTATTGACAGAAGTATGACGTACAGGGTTATTGTCCAGACGCTGGGTTGTGCCAGGGATAGTAATTTGAAATTTTGAATTGGTCTTACATATTGTGAAGGTATGTCTTTTAATTGTAAGTCTTTAAGGTGAATTTCTCTGTCTGGTGTTTGTTTTGCGGTAAGTTGTACAGACATTGAACTAATAATGAGGGGTTTTCCTGCTAATTCGTTATGTGGTGCGAAAAGCGTTCGATTATGATATAGTATATGATGTTTGCCAGGTGAGGTGAAGTAGATACCGTGAAGAGTACGGGATTCAACGTTGTCTGGTTTTATTATTGTGATTACATCTCCTTTCGGTAGGAACAAAAGATACCTATTTATGTCTGGTATTAGGTTTGCATAATTGGAGTCTACTATCAGTTTGGTGAACTGGCACTCAGTAGTGGTGCTTGTTAACAAGAAATTTGTTTCGCATTTAGCTGGGGTTTGGGATACTAGGAAATTGGGGCACAATTGTATGTGACCAGGAGTGCATGAGTTTATTAATGGAATGACTCTAGCTTCGGATTTTAACAGGAATTTTGTGGTCGGAATTATTGTTAAATATTCTGAGTCCACAATGGTTGGTATTGGGTTCAAGTGGTATAATTTATATTGGTCAGGGCTGACAATAGGAATGTCCAAAAAGTAGATTATTTCTGAAACTCCTACGTAACATCTGACTTTGATGTAGGACTGTATTTCGAACAGATTGTTGTTATCGAATTTTAGGAATTTCTGCCCGTAATATTTAGATAGTTTAGTAAGTTCTTGGAGTAGGTCGTGAGAGTTGATGATACTAGGATGAAGGTGTCCAGATTGGCAAGCTATTAATGAGTTCTCGATGTCCTGTACGACGTTTAGAAAAAGGCTAAGGACTATTTGATAATGTTCTAAAAGGGACTTGGTTGTGCTTAATTTTGAGTATTGCGGGTTTTGAATTTTAAGAATTTTGAGTTCTCTCCGTAGTTCTTGGTTATTGGCATTAAATAACTCTATGGTTTTTTCGAAGTTTGCCTGAACGGCCTCGTTTATTGAGTACTGATCGTCAATTTGAGATTGAAGGTCTTCTTGGGATTTTTGTAATCGTGTTATGATTTCATCGTATCTTTCTTGGTCCTGAGCATCAAGGTTACCTGTGATATATTTAATGGCGGAGCCTAAGCCATTAATGAGTCCTCGTTTTGTTCTCTTGGGCAAGGGGATATGGAGATTTTCGAGTTTAACATTTATTTGTTGTAGGGTTGAGTTTATGGTAGTCACTAATAGTTGTACGTGTTCATAAGAGTGAGGGTCTTCTTGTATTGTTAGGAGGGTTTGGATGTAGGTAGCTCTAATTTCCTGAGTTCTGGCGAATAGGTCGGATAAGTCGTAGTGGTGAGTAAGTGAGTGGTATCCTTCAATGATTTTGGCTGGTCCTAGGTCGCTGGCTAATAATCCTGGGTTTGCCGTAATATTAACTATTTCGATTCCTTGTATCGGGGCAGATAGGAAGGTCAATATCCTGTAACATTTAATCGTTCTTTAAGAATGTCGAGACACATTTTCTTCCTTATTTGGATGATTTCTTCTGGTTTTACTGATGAAATCGGTAGGTTTTGGGGAATTAATCGAGCGAATTGACAAGCGTATACTCCGCAATCATCTGAATTATTTTGTTGTGGGCATGCAACTTGAATTTTCTTCCATTCGCTTTCGTCTAATTGTGATCCCTTTTTGTCCAAATGTTCTTGACTTAGATACTGAAAGATTGCATTTAGTATTTGGCTTCCGTCTTTGCTCAAACTGTCGTAGTAGGAGAGTTCTTTTGTTTGGGTTTTGGCGACGACTAATCTCCAATGTTCGTTTAGAAATATTGGGAATACTATCGTTGGGAAGGCGAAGATGTCGGTATTTTTGGAGTACCTTCTTACACGGTTGTAGCCTCTAAGGTTGAAGGATACGAACAGATATGAGTTGAAACAGTATACGTTTGGTAGGGTTTCCATTATTAACTCCATGTAAAAGTTAACTATGTTATCGTTTAGCCAGTTTGGTGGTTTTAGGGATAGAAGATCTGCTCGGGTTATTCTCAAGTTGAATCTCTCGACTAGTTTTTCCTCGTGATTGAGTTTTTCGTTCCAAGCTGTTTCTAGTTCTATGCTGTGGAATTTTCTTGGCCGTTTTACATTAGATAAGTGTATTTTTTCCTTTTGATTGTGGTGTCGTGTAATGATGTTTGCTGTTTTCAATTTGGGGTTAATTTCTTTAAGATTTTCTTCATTGTATTTGTTTTTTGTTTTGCTTTGTTTCTGGACGTTTTTAACGTAGACTTTAGAGGGAATGTCAGGTAGGTCTTCTCTCTTTTTATTGAGGTTTTCTATGGTATGTTCCTTTGATTCGTGAAGTAGTTTGTTTAAATTTTTGTAGATCAATTCTATTTTATCTCGGTGTTGGTTTATAAAATTGTTAGTGAATGTTTGGTCCAAGTCGATGTCTAAAATTCTTTTGTTTTCTAAATGTCCATATAATACTTCAAACGGTGTCATTTTTGTTGCGGAATGTATAGTGGAGTTGTAGGCGAGTATAGCGTAGTTGACTTTATTACGCACAGTTTCGTTTTTAAATTCCTCTCTATTGTTGTATAGTCTTATGTGCTCGATCAGTGTGGAATGAAATCTTTCGATTATTCCATTACTGTCGGGGTGTTGCGATGCGATAAAATGAATTTTAATTCCATGAAGTTGCATTAGTTCTCGCATTAATGAACTATGAAATTCCGCTCCGTTGTCTGATATTATTAAAGAGGGTAAGCCATGGTGTGAGAAGTGAGTAATTAATCCTTGTACTAATTCCACGCTATTCGAGGAATTTACAGGATAGGCTTGTGCAAATTTAGAATACGTCGGTAATAATTTTTCTATAAAAGAAGTACCTACCAACAAACATTCGAAATTACCTTCATTTCAGTAGCACGAAACGCACCTCAGAACAACAAACTCGACATCACTTAAACCATATGATGTTCCAAAGAGCTTGTTAGTATGAAAATGGACCTGTATTTCAACAGTTTGAGTCACGATCGTGGTGTGAGGCACAATCTTTGAGCCGTCATTGTGAACGAACGGCTGGTCGTACAAAGCTGCGGATGGTCTTAAAAAATTCTACGGAACAAACTCTATCTAAATATGAAATAAAAAACATACCGTTCTATATGAATTTTTCGAGATATGAGATTTTCAATTTTTCAAAATTCGTTTTGAACCCCTTCCCCTTGACCTAGGGTTCTGAAAAGTTTCGAGGACCATTGTGGGGTTGGTCGAAACCCATAAAAAAAATTTCGTAATTTTAACTCAACGCTAACTGGGCAAAGTGGCGCGGACGGCGGACGGCGTACGGCGGACGGACGGATTTTTTTTTATTCGATTTTCTGAATCTACGTATCTTGAAACGTAAACCAACAAATTTTGAGGGGGGGTTAAAAATTTTTTTTCTTTGGGCGATTCCAATGGTTCATTATCGAAGATAATAAACCAAAAGGAGTCTACTACGGTCAAGAATTTCGAGTTTTCCAAAGATATTTTGTCAATGTGTATTATCTCTAAAGGTCTAGATGGTGTAGGGGTAATGTTGTACTTAAGTTTTAGTGGATTGCGATCGTATTTGGATTTTAGGCAAGTGTCGCAATTGTTCACGAATTTTTGAATAATTACTTTCATGTTGGGCCAGTAGTATTCTCTTTTGAGGTGTTGTAATGTTTCCTCGATTCCTCTGTGATTCGTGGTACCCGAATGATAAAGTTCTATGGTCTTTATTTGATCTTCTTCCTTTTCAACTTCTTGAACGTATTTGGTGTATTTTGTCATTTTGATTTCTGAGTGTCTGAAATTAGTGGTCATAATTCTTACAAAACTTTCGAAATGGTCGTCGTGAAAGTAAAGGCCATAATTGGTCTTGGGTTTGACATATTCCTTAACAAAGTTGATGACTTCCTGTTCGAGGTTTGCAAGGTCGAAATTTATTATTGTTCGTGACTTTTCAAATGGTTTCTCTATTTTCATCCGTGTTTTAGGGGGGAAATCTGAAATTTTGATTATAATTTGATTTTCGCATTTGTTGACGCATTCGTCCTTTATTGGGATTGTTATGACAGTGTTACCTAGGTAGTTAGAGTGAATGGTTAAGTCTGATAGTCTGTCGGAAATTTGGTTTTCGTCGCAGTCTATATTGACAATGAGTGATTTGTTGTCATCTTCGTTAATTTCGTTGGTGATTCTGTCGAGTGTCTGGGGTGTTAGAGGATTGTTTCTCAAAAGGTCATTTTCGTCTATGTCGCTTAACAGCTCGATGTCGTTGTTGTTAAGAGGAACGGCTCGAGAAAGGGCGTCTGCGTTAGTATTGAGGGCTCCCTTTTTGTAACGGATTTCATAATCAAATTCTTCTAGTCTAGTTTTCCATTGGAATAGACGTGAACTCGGTTCCTTGAGGGAAAAAAGCCACTGTAATGGTTTGTGGTCAGAAAATATTATGAAACGTCTTCCATAAAGGTAGGGTCGGAAATACTTTGTTGCCCATACGACTGCAAGTAGTTCTTTTTCAATGGTAGAGTATTTTGTTTCTGTGCCATTGAGGGTCCTACTAGCGTAAGCGATCGGTAAGTCGTTACCGTTGAAATTCTGACTTAGGACGGCGCCTAGGGCGACATTACTAGCATCGGTAGTCAAATGGAACGTCTGTGAGAAGTCTGGATATTTCAGGAGGGGAGAGTTGGTTAAAAGTGATTTGCAGGTTTCGAAACAGTCAACATATTCAGGATCTTTAGGGTCGATGGTGTTTCCCTTTTTTAGACATTTTGTCATAGGTTTGGTTAATCTCGCGAGGTCGCGAATGAAACGTCTGTAATACGAAACCAGTCCTAAGAATGATTTTATCTCTTTCGTTGTCTTTGGAATAGGGTAATTTAGGATAGCGTCAATTTTTTGTGGGTTTGGTCTAACACCAGAAGGAGTGATAATGTGTCCTAAGTACGCAACTTCCTTCTTCAGGAACTCAGTCTTGTCGAGTTGAATGGAAAGTCGTGACTTGCGTAGTCTGTTGAAAACAGCGCGTAAGTGGTCTATATGTTGTTGTAGACTTGTGGAAAATATGATAATGTCGTCGAGGTATACGCAGCAAAATTCGTTGTTAATTCCTCTGAGAACATTGTCCATAACACGCTGGAAAGTAGCTGGGGCATTTCGTAATCCAAATGGCATACGCGTGAACTCAAGATGGTGGGTTGGCGTACTGAAAGCCGTTTTGGGAATGCTGTCTTCAGCCATTTCTATCTGATGGAATCCTGATGCTAAATCAATAATACTGTAGTATTGTGCGCGTCCTAGCATGTCCAATATTTGAGATATCTGTGGAAGGGGATATTTTATTTCCACTGTTTTCTCATTTAGGCGACGATAATCAATCACCATACGGAACTTCCGTTTGCCACTGGCATCCATCTTTTTAGGAACAATCCAGATCGGAGCGTTCCATGGACTATCGGAATGGCGTACAATGCCTTGTTGTAAAAGTTTTTGTACTTGATCATCGACTTCTTTCCTAAAGATTTCGGGAAACCTATAGTTTCGGGTATACACTGGGATTTCATCTGATGTCTTAATGTCGTGTTTGACCGTATTGGAGAAGGACAAAGGGTGTTCGTTATTGTGGAAGATATCAGGGTATTCTTTAACTAGTTTGGAAATTGCAAGTCTTTCTTCTTCGTTCATATGTTCCATTCTTAGTTCGTTTAAGTCGGGTTCTGTATCGTCAGAGTAATTATGAAGTTCTTCTATCGTTTTTTCAAAAGATTCGTCAATTTCTTCTACTTCGATCGGTTTGGTTTGGATTAGCTCAGAAATTTCACTGTCGGGATTTGTTACGCGGACGTAAGTTTGGTAGTTTCGTATGGTTACCAGGGATTGTGGGATTTCTATCCTTCCGAATTTTTGGTAGGGTAGGATAGCTTCTCCGTCTTTGATGTTTTTTACTTGGATTTTAATTTGCTGGATGGTGCGTCCGTCAATAAGATGCATTTCTGGGATCATGGTGTTTAAGTAATGAATTTCGATGAGATTGTTGGGGGTTTTTATCGTGTGTTCTTTCAAATTTATTGATGCGTTTACTTGTTTGAGGTGATCCATACCTATTAGTAGGTCAAAATTTTTATGGAAGGCAAAAACATGAAATTTAAGTTTTAATTTATTGATTCTGAATAATTCGTCACATGGTACTTCTGTACTGAATTCTATTCTGGATTTACCATGGGCAGTTTTTATTATAAATCCGTCTTTCTTAAAATTTGGGTACAATTTTTGAGCTATTTCCGGGTTGATGTAAGATTTAGTACTGCCAGTATCTACAAGTATTTTTAGGTTGGAATCGGGCATTAGTATGTAGGGTAGTTCACTGATTGGTTTGTTCTCTAAGTTCATAAGGGGTATCACTTGTTCGTTGGATTGTTTTGGGGGATCAGTTACGTTGGTGGTTCTTCGTTGAGGCTGTTGTCCTCTAAAAAAGGAGTAGGTTGGTTTTGTTCAGTGAGTTGGGAGTCTTCGTTGTACGAGTTTTGGTAGTCAGGTTCGTCTGGTGTGTATGGTTCATTGTCATAGTTTGTGTTTGGTTCCCAATAGTACTCTTCCTCTAGATTATGAAGGTTTGGCATGTTTCCACGGTTGGGGTTAGGAACATTAATTTGAGAATTACGTCTAACAGTGCCAGGGAAGAATGGTTTTTGGTATTGAGTTGTTCTGTTGTCATTTAATGGTGGTTTTTGAGGGCTTGAATTCGAAGGTCCTGGCTTATTGGGTTGAAACGCAGGTTTCTGATTTGGAAATATTGGTCTTTGATTCTGGAAGTTTGGAGGGTTCCAGGGCATTGGATTTCTGGACCAATTTTGATTATTATTAGGGACATAAGGAGGTCGATTAGCGAAGTTTTGTGTTGGGTTGTTTGAAGTTGTTTGAAGTTGTTGGGTTTTTGAAAGGTTTTGTTGGGGAATGGCTTTGGTCTGTTAGGGGGATTACACAATAATTGGTAATCATTGGTCATCCATCCTAAAGCAGTGTTCAAATCTGGAGGTTGCCTAGTTCGGAGAATGTTTCCTAGGGGTTCCCTGAGGTTGAGTAACAGACACCTAAGAGCCAATTTCTCATAATGGTTCATAAGAACTAAGGCATGGTCATCGTCGTGGTTTTGTAGGTATGCAGTGATCAAATTCAGTTGTTTGTGGATTTTGTCATGGAACGAGAAGGGTGATTCTCCTTCGTTCTGCCTGAGTTTAGTCAGTTCTATGGACAAAGTGTATATGTCGCGCCTGTCTGTGTAAGAGCTTAAGAGTGCTTCTTGAATTTGATCAAATGTGTCGGTTGCACTAGAAAAGACTATTGCTGAGGCGGGGGGTAAGATTTTTGCTTTAATACCCGCAATAAGCATTACGTTCTGAAAATCGTTAGGGTCGACAGTGTTGTAAAATCGGTCGTTTAATTTCCTAGCGATATCTAGAAAGTGGTGTAATGTTTCGGGCTCGCCGTTGAAGTTGGGGAGTAAATCTAGGTGTTCTTTCCTTAATGTGTGAAAGACAGGAATGGCAGGTCCTCCTTCTCGGGGCACAAATGATTCGTTAAGGGGTGTTCGTAAATTGTTCATTTGGGCTTGTAATTGAGCGATCTGTTCATTTTGTCTTTCAATGGTTCTAGTGAGTTCTTCGGCACCTTCCATTATTGTTGGAGGAATGTCAAAAAGAATCTTGTAATATGAATCAAGTTTTGTGTTTAAGTATGTTGGGAATGATTTCGCAATTTTGGTGTTGGTGTGAGTGTTCTAAAGGACACAATTTTTCCAAGACACAATATACAAATTAATTAAGTGTTCTGAAAAGACTTAAAATTATCATGCAAAGAGTAATTAAGAAAGATTAATTATATCGTAATAAGAGAATGTGGGTAGAACTTCAATTCGTTGTGGAACGTCGCGAAGTTCTTGAAGAGTGATGTCCTCGTACAGAAAAAGGATCTCGAAATGAGATGGCGATGTCTTGAGAGAGAGAGAGAGACGGGATGATTTTCTGAGAACTGCGTCGGAGGGTCTTTCAATGTGAGATAAGACGCTCGGCGGCGAAGCGGACAGGAAAAAGATTCGTCTCGGAAGTAAATGCGGGACGACCGACAGGAGTTTGAAGGCGTCACTGAAGATGCAGTAAATGCGAACTCGTTCAGAGTTGAGTAAATGCAGTAAATGCGGTGAATGCAGTAAATGCGATGAATGCAATAAATGCGAACTCGTTTAGAGTTAAGTAGACGAAGGACGTCGTTGATTGAAGATAGCCAAATTCCAATTTGGACTTATAACAGGGAATGGTCCCAAAAAAATAAAATTCCGTCGATTTTTGTTTTTACTTACAGTGCTACTGTGAACATGCTGCAAGGAGTCCCAGGAGTAGGTTGGTTGAGAAGGTTCCACGCCGATTAGTCAGGGTTTGACGAATTTCGCGGTGATGAGTTCGCGAAATTTCGACGGGTCCGAACGACTGCGCCACTCAAATTATTAACTGAGAAAAATACCTTTTTAAAAAGGACTTTATTAAATTGAAAAGAGTACAGGTTAGACAATGCTCTTACGACGGAATACTGGAGACTGACTTGCTCGGCGCAGCGAGGCCCTATATATAACCTACATATCATTTAAGAGTGCTGTCCTCAGCAGAGGTTGCAATCTAAGAACGCTGTGCTAAACG